>BOPN01011934.1:0-13613 GCA_017312705.2 Penaeus japonicus | reverse complement strand
GTGTATGTAGAGAGAGAGAGAGAGAGAGAGAGAGAGAGAGAGAGAGAGAGAGAGAGAGAGAGAGAGAGAGAGAGAGAGAGAGAGAGAGAGAGAGATTATGTTTGTGTGTGCTTATATCATTCATATTTCTATTTGCGTGCTTATATGCGTGTGCGATTGTGCACGTGCGTGTATTTCACACGTGAGACCGTGTGCGTTCCTACATACAGGTCTTACGCATCTAAGAGAACGAGCACCCCCCCCATCCCCACCCCACCCCACCCCACACACACACAATCACACACTTACACAACCATACACCAGTTACTTTTAAATTCCGCGCGGGGTCAAGCGGTCCGGTCCCTCTCCTAACCCCCTATTTAAAAGCCCTACAAACTCCAACCCACGAACACAATGGCGGGGAGTACGGACTCTCAAACGAACGAACGAAAGAACGAACGCACGCACGCACGCACACTCCACAACCAAAGACCGCGACCTTGGCTCTGCTGACGTCACGAGCGTATGAATAGCAATAGCACCAGCGATGTCAGCAATATGGGAGAGAAGGCTTGGTAGAGGGAGGTTAATGGGGGGGGGAGAGGGAGAGGGAGAGGGAGAGGGAGAGGGAGTGGGAGTGAGAGAGAAATAGGAGAGAGAGAGAAAAATAGGAGAGAGAGAGAGGGAAATAGGAGAGAGAAAGAGGAGAGAGGGAAATAGGAGAGAGAGGGAAATAGGAGAGACAGAAAAATAGGAGAGAGAGAAAAAAAATAGGAGAGAGAAGAGAGAGAAAAATAGGAGAGAGAGGGAAATAGGAGAGAGAAGAGAGAGAAAAATAGGAGAGAGAGGGAAATAGGAGAGAGAGAGAGAAATAGGAGAGAGGGAAATAGGATAGAGAGAAAAAGGAAAGAGAGAGAGGGAAATAGGAGAGAGAGAGAGAGAGAGAGAGAGAGAGAGAGAGAGAGAGAGAGAGAGAGAGAGAGAGAGAGAGAGAGAGAGAGAGAGAGAGAGAGAGAGAGAGAGAGAGAGAGAGAGAGAGAGAGAGAGAGAGAGAGAGAGAGAGAGAGAGAGAGAGAGAGAGAGAGAGAGAGAGAGAGAGAGAGAGAGAAAGAAAAAGAGAAAGAGAAAGAGAAAGAGAAGAGAGAGAAAGAGAAGAAAAGAGAAGAGAAGAGAAGAGAAGAGAAGAGAAGAGAGAGAGAAAGATAAAGAAAGAGGAAGAATAATAATATAAAAAAAAAAGAGAGAGGGGAAGAGAACGTGATTTACTTCGCTCCCCTTCTAAGCATTCCTCTCCACCCCCCCACCCCACACCCCCACCCCAACCCCATTGCCAGACGACCTCGCGATAAGAGAGATCATCAGAGCGCACGTTTCCCTCCCTCCCCCCCCTCCCCCCCACCCACCCTCCCCGAAACAATGGTGTTCCCGCGTCGCTCTCACAAGAACCACAAAAGGACGTCTTTCATTGCTAGGCTGATAAGGATCTTTCTCTCTCTCTTTCTTTCTCTTTTCTCTCTTTCTCTCACTCTTCTTTTTCTTTTTCTTTTTCTCTCTTTCTTTCTCTTTCTCTCCACCTCCCCCTTTCCTTAACTCCTCCTCTCCCTCCCTTCCTCCCTCCCTCTCTTCTTCCCTTCCTCCCTCCCTCTCTTTTTCTCTCCCTCCCTCCCTCTCTTCTTCCCTCCCTCCCTCTCTCCTTCCTTCCCTCCCTCCCTCCCTCCCTCCCTCCCTCCCTCCCTCCCTCCCTCCCTCCCTCCCTCCCTCTCTCCTTCCCTCCCTCCCTCTCTCCTTCCCTTCCTCCCTCTCTCCTTCCTTCCCTCCCTCCCTCCTTCGCTCCCTCCTTCTCTCTCTCCCGCTCTCGTTCCCTCCCTCACTCACCCTCTCACTTACACACATACACACACACACACAGACTCAATATTGCACTCACCCAGGAGTTGCTGTCATAGTTCTTGCTGTTTTATTGTTGGAAATACATAATATAATAAAATGATAATTAATAAAATAATAATAATAAACAAAATAATAATAAATAACACATCAAAATAAAAATCAGTGAGAGAAAAAGTGAAACCCAAATAAGGAAATTTCAGTTAGAATGGAACGGTAGGTAAATCACAACAATAGGTGCAAAAGTCTACGCACCCAAACACAACATTTCACTAACACGATGAGTAATTTTCTGCGACTCGCAGAGTGCTCTCCAGGCTCTGAACACTCTTGATAAAGGTGCTGGAAATATCGTAAATAACAAAAGAATAAATGTACATCGCGCCAAGGAACGGGGACATGTTATACATTTTGTGTGGATACCATCGCATGTTGGAATCGCTAAACATGATCATGCTGATCGCTTAGCGAGGGCAAATAAGCAAATTGTGGATATAGACTTTGGCATACCTCTTGCTAGGATCTCACACATAATAAGAACCTCCAATAGGGAGGACCTGATGGAGCTAACAAACTCTCAAAGACCTGAAAGCTGTAGCATAAAACATTTTGACCAGTTTTCGCAGGAGATTCATTTATGGTTCATTCAAGACAAGGACAAGACAATGTGATATTGTGACTGCAGGAATCAGACTTGGATACAGAATGTATTGGCAGGTCAGTTCAGAATGCAATGTAGAAGAAACTAAATGCAGACTTTGCAACGAAGAGTATAAACGAACACTTGAACATTACATTTCAGAGTACGATATGATACAACCTTTGACAGGCCACCTAGCATGAGGTACGCAGAGTTATGTAATTATTTCATAACATCAACTGTACTAGAAGATGTACTTATGCTATATCCGAAATTCGGTATTTGATACCCTATTACAACATTTATCAAATGTACATTCACAGTTGATATACTATAGAATATAAGAATATGTTATTACCTTAATTAGTAATACAATGTTAGCAACAATGTCATGACTCTACATCAATGTATCAAAGCTTGCCCATGCCTGTGCAGTTAGCCAAGGTGGTAAATAAAGATTTAAACTAAACTAAACGATTCTCTAGCAAAGTCGGGGTACGCGATTAGGATATAACATATACGGCCAGAAAAAAAAAATCACCTAAAGTTGTCACTTAATAACAAGATAAAAGATCAAGCCACCACTTTAAAAAGTTGCTAAATAACAGCAGATGAAAAGATACAACAGACAACATACAACCATCTAAAACCATCACTGAATAAGAGAAAATAAAAGGTGATAATAAAGATGACATTTATGAAGATCAAATCAACAACTAATAATAACAAAAAATATAATGATAATGATAATAATAACAATAATATTAACAATTTTACAACAACAACAACAACAATGACAATAATAATAAAAATAATGATAATAATAATAATAATAATAATAATAATAATAATAATAATAATAATGATAATAGTAATAACTAAAAATGATAAAAATAACAATAAATGTAATAAACAATATTGATAACAATTAAACTAATCATAATAATAAAAAAAACAGTAAGAATAATAACAATAATGACATAATAGTATTATCATCAATAACAATTACAATAACTATAACAACAATAAAAATCAATGCTAATACAACTAATAATAATGACAATAACAATACTAATATTACCAATGAAACGAAAACGAATACAAATAGGAAAAAAGAATAATAAATAAAACATAATAATAATACCAAAATGGCACTAATAATATCAACAACAATAACAAAAACAAAAACAAAACAAAAATGATCCCGATATTAATAACCGAAAAACAGCAAAATAATTAAAAAAACAGCATAAAAAACAGTAAGCAACACCTAATAACCATAACAATAACAAGATAAAAGAGAGACACAAAATACAGCATCTATGAGGAAAGGAATAAAAAGCAGTAACGAATGACAAATAAATAACAACAACGATAAAACGAAAAAAAAAATAATAAATAAATAAATAATAAAATAAAAGTACGGTGACAATAAAAAAGACGGTAATACAAACAATAAAACGATAAAATCAACATTAATCAAATAACAATAAATAAGGTGACAATAAAAAAGACGGCAATACAAACAATAAAACTACAAATAAAACAATAAAAATGATAAAACGACAGCTAAAATAAAAACGTAACAATAAAAACAAATAACAAAACAATAGACAACGACAACACCAAAACAACAAGAACAAAAGCAACAATAAACAAAAACCATAAAACGACAAAAAACAAAGCGACAACAAAGACATTAAAAAAAACAATAAACAAAAAAAACGACAATAAAACGAGACAACAAAACGACAGCAATAAAAACAAGCCACATCAGAAAGGCTCACGTTAACAGCACATGATAAACAAACAAGCAAAAGAATGAAAGCTGTTTTAGTATTGGTAAACGGTAAACAAAAGAACAACGACAAAAACAGTAAAGCAACAAAACCAAAGACAGAAGCAACAGAACCGGCTATAATAAAATAATAATAATATACAAAAGATAGATAAATAAATAGACAACAGAGCCGACGACAATTAAAGAAAATAACAAAAAACACGAAAAAAACGAAAAAAAAAAAAAAAAAAAAAAAAGTAGAACAGAAAAACAATAACAAACAACATGTGAACGAGACCAACCAAAAAACAGCAACCAAACAACCATAACCACCACCACTACCCACACCAACCGCACCGCACCCTCTCCCCCCCACCCTCACCCTTCCCCTTCCCCTTCCGCACAGCCGCAGGTGCCGCAAGTCGCCGCACCTGCCGACCTTGAGCTGCGGCCGAGGGCAGAGGGGGCGCCGCCGCAGAAACCAGTCGCGTACCCCCAGCCACACTGACGGTGTTATTACTACCCCTTCTCTCTCTCTCTCTCTCTCTCTCTCTCTCTCTCTCTCTCCCTCTTTTCTAAGACCTTGTGCTATTTTTACTAGATTTGATCCCCCTTTTCTTGTTTCTATTTTTTTTATTTTGTCTCTCTCTCCTTCCTTATTTGTGGTCGTTATTTTTGTTACTATAATTTTCATCCTCTTTACATTTTCCTCCTCGTATTTTCTTTTTCCCCCCTATCTCTGTTTCTCCTTTCCCCGTTCCTTTATCCCCCCATCCCCTAACCTCCTCTCTCTATACATCCTCTCCCCTCTTCCCCATCATTTGATCTCTTTCTTCCCCTCGCTCCTCCCTCTCCATCTGTCCCCCCTACTGCCCTTTCCCCTTCCCTATCTAATCTAAACTTCCCCTCCCTTCCCCCCTCTCTCTATCTCTCCCCCTCAACTCCACTCCCCTTCCCCCCTTCCCCTCTTCCCCTTTCCCCTTTCCCTCTTCCCCTTTCTCCTCCTTCACCTCCAAGTCTCCAACTGAAACTAATCCTCAAATTATCCCCTGAGGTTTCAAACATCTGAACTCAGACTATGACTATGAAAATAATAACATGACACACTGCACCATAACCATGCAAGGAAGTTATTCTGTAACATGCTTCCTTCTCCCATTCCTAAAGCGCAAGCAAATGAGGTTAATGAACCCTATCCCTTCCACTCCACTCCACTCCCCTCCCCCCCCCCCCCCCCCCCCCCCCCCCCTCCCTCCCCTCCCCTCCCCTCCCCTCCCCTCCCCTCTCCTCTCCACTCCCCTCCCCCACCCTTACATGCAACTGCCTATCAACAATGTCCTCTCCCCTCCCCACCCCACCCTTCCACTCCCCACCCCTCCCCTCCCCTCTCCTCCCATCCCCTCCTCCCCACCCTTCCATGCAACTGCCTATCAACAATGTCATTAGTGCTCGATGTTCCAGCATTTATCACACACTTGACTGATCGCTTGCAAAGTCAAGGCGACAATGATGCATGTCAGTGTTGCATCGCGTTCCTATCTGTCTCTGTCCTTGCATGTCTGTCTGTCAGTCTATCTGCTTTTTGTTTTGTTTTTTATCTGTCTGTCTGTCTGTCTATCTATTTATATGTCTGATTTTTTTGTTCGTTTGTTTGTTTGTTTGTTTGTCTGAGCCGGTTTCTTTCCCTACTTTCATCCCTCCCTCCCATCCTCTCCCTTTTCCTTTTCCTTTTCCTTTTACTCCCTTCCTTCCTTTCGCTTTCACACACACACACACACACACACACACACACACACACACACACACACACACACACACACACACACACACACACACACACACACACACACACACACACACACCGTATCCAAAATACCCACCCACCACACCCACCCGTCCACCACACCCACCCACCCACCTCAATCCCCCCATCACACCCACCCACCCAACCACCCACTCACCAACCCACTTCAATCCCCCCACCACCCCCACCCACCCACCCACTTCAATCCCCCCACCACACCCACCCACCCACTTCAATCCCCACACCAGACAGACGTAATCGCACCCGCCCATCGACGCTCTGTCCCACCACTGCGAACTACGAGTGAGTGCGAGCGTGTGCGTGTGTCGGGGTGGGGTGAAATTGGGGAGTGTCGAAGGGGGTTACACCCTTTCATCAAGACGATTCGATACATCACTCGGAAACTCGACTCATTTGCATAAGCAGCTTGGCAAGACGTTGTTGTTGATGTTTGTTGTTGTTTTTGTTTGTTTGTTTGTTTGTTTTTTCTCCTTTCTGGGTAGTGAGGAGGGGAGAGGTAAGGGAAGGGTGAGAAGGGAGGGAGTGAATGAGGAGGTGGGGAGGAGGGGGGAGTGAATGAGGAGGTTGGGGAGGAGGGGGGAGTGAATGAGGTGGGGGAGGAGGAAAAGGAGGAGGAAGAGGAGGGAGTGAATGAGGAGGTGGGGGAAGAGGGGTAGGAAGAGGAGGAGGGGGAGAAAAAGATGAAGGAAGAGGAAGGAATTAATAAAGGAGGTGAAGGAGGAGGAGAAGGAAGAAGTAAAAAAAGAGACAAATGAGAAAGATGAAGAGGAAGAGAATGAGAAAGAAGAGGAGGAGGAGGAGGAAAGAGGGGGAAATAAAAGAGAGAGGAGAAGAAGAAGGAAACAAACAAAACGATAATATAAACGAACGAAAAAAAAGGGAGAAAGGATAAGACAGAGAGGCTATTTAGCGATGCCAGAGGTGCGATAATCACTCCTCAAGATATAGCGTTATCGAGCAGACATGAAGGATTACAGGATTTGACAGGCAGGTACCCCTCCTCCACTCCACCCCTTTTGCTCCCCCTCCCCCTCCCTCTCCCACCTCTCTCTCTCTCTCTCTCTCTCTCTCTCTCTCTCTCTCTCTCTCTCTCTCTCTCTCTCTCTCTCTCTCTCTCTCTCTCACACACACACATACACACACACACACACACAATAATTGGTCTCCTTATCTTGTCCAACGAACCAAACAGACTGATTCTGGCAAGATACTGCCTCTAACTTAGAACGGGAGAAGTAGGAGGAGGAGGAGGAGGAGGAGGAAGAGGAGGAGGAAGAGGAGGAGGAAGAGGAGGAGGAAGAGGAGGAGGAGGAGGAGGAGGAGGAGGAGGAGGAGGAGGGCGAGGTAGAGGAGGAGGAGGAGGGCGAGGAAGAGGAAGAGGAGGAGGAGGAGGAGGGGGGAGAAGGAGGAGGAGGAGGAGGAGGAGGAGGAGGAGGAGGAGGAGGAAGAGGAGGGGGAGGAGGAGGAGGAGGAAGAGGAGTAGGAGGAGGAAGAGGAGGAGGAAGAGGAGGAGGAGGAGGAGGAGGAGGAGGAGGAGGAGGAGGAGGAGGAGGAGGAGGAGGAGGGGGAGGAGGAGGAGGAGGAGGAGGAGGAGGAGGAGAAGGAGGAGGAGGAGGGGAGGAGGGGGGGGGGGAGGAGGAGGGAGGGAGGGAGGAGGATGAGGAGGGGGAGGAGGAGGAGGAGGAGGGAGGAGGAGGAGGAGGAGGAGGAGGAGGAGGAGGGAAGGAGGAGGAGGAAGAGGAGGAGGAGGAGGAGGAGGAGGAGGAGGAGGAGGAGGAGGAGGAGGAGGAGGAGGAGGAGGAGGAGGAGGAAGGAAGGAGGAGGAGGAGGAGGAGAAGAGGGGGGAGGAGGAGGAGGAGGAGGGGGAGGAAGAGGAGGAGGAGGAGGAGGAGGAGGAGGAGGAGGAGGAGGAGGAGGGGGGGGGGGGGGAGGGGGGGGAGGGAGAGGGGAGGAGGAGGAGGAGGAGGAAGGGGGGAGGGGATGGAGGAGGGAGGAGGAGGCGAGGTAGAGGAGGAGGAGAAGGAGGAAGAGGAGGAGGAGGGGGAGGGGGGGGGAGGGAGGAGGAGGAGGAGGAGGAGGAGGAGGAGGAGGAGGAGGAGGAGGAGGAGGAGGAGGAGGAGGAGGGAGAGGGGGAGGAGGAGGAGGAGGAGGAGGAGAAGGAGAGGGAGGGGGAGGAGGAGAAGGAGGAAGAGGAAGAGGAAGAGGAAGAGGAAGAGGAAGAGGAGGAAGAGGAGGAAGAAGAGGGAAAGAAGATGAAGAGGAAGAGGGAAAGAAGATGAAGAGGAAGGTAGAAACCGCAGTAAAGAAGGCGGAAGAGGAAGTGGAACAGAAGGAGGAAGACGACGAGGAGAAAAAAAAAGAAAAAATGAAAAGAAAAGAAGAATATTCTCCCCAAAGGAAAAGAAAGGCAAGAAACACGAATGAAGAAAAAGGAGAAGATAAAAATAAACAAAAAGAAAAGAACCCCACTTACCTACGCCACCGCCTACGCCCACGCAACACCAAAGGTTCCCACCACTCACCTGAAAAGACAACAAAAAGGTAAAGAAAAAATAATCAAAAATAAAAGCATACAAAAGACACTGAGCAGAGTGCACTTAATTACTTAATCAATAATTATTTAATTACCTTGTCATCATTACACACACATTAACACGAACAAGAGGGGAAAAAAAGAAGAGGAAAAAGAGAGCGTGAACAAGTACATAAGAAAAAGAACTTGAGCTAATTGCAAACACCCAATAAATGTCAGTGGTGATGATGGTGATGATATTATTAATGATGGTGGTGATGACAATAAATCATTTTATCGTTAATATCATTGTCATTATCATTGACCATCATCATATTATCATTATTATTATTATTATAATCCTCATTATAACGAAGCTGCTACTTGTAATAATAATAATAATAATAATAATAATAATAAAAGCACCACTATCGATAATCATCACCATCGTTATACCAATCAAATTCCCTCCATTACGGCTAACATCTCCATCCTAATCCCCCGTGCCCTTCCCCCTCCCTTCACCCCTCCAATTCCTCCATTCCCCTCTCTACCCCTCCCCCTCTCCTTCATCTCCCTCAACAGCTTCTCCATCCACCTTCCTTTTACATCCTCGCCCCCTCCCTTAATTCTCACCCTTTCGCCCCCTCTCCCAATCCTCACCCTTCGCCCCCTCCCCCATTCCTCACCCTTTCGCCCCCTCCCTTAATCCTCACCCTTTCGCCCCCTCCCCCAATCCTCACCCTTTCACCCCCTCCCCCAATCCTAACCCTTTCGCCCCCTCCCCCAATCCTCACCCTTTCGCCCCCTCCCTTAATCCTCACCCTTTCGCCCCCTCCCCCAATCCTCACCCTTTCGCCCCCTCCCCCAATCCTCACCCTTTCGCTCCCTCTCCCCCCATTCCTTCTTCCATACGCCACACCCTTCTCCCTCCTCCTCTCCCCTCAACTCCTACCCTCTCTCTCCCTCCCTATACCCACATCCATTCCATCTACCCTCCTACCCTTTCCCCCTCCTTCTCTTTCCCTCCCCTCTCCTTCCACCCCTCCCCTCCCTCCTCACCTCCCCCCTCACCTCCTACCCTTTCCACCCCTTCCCCCTCCTATTCTCCACATCTTCCCCTCCTTTCCCCCTCCCCTCCTCCTCCCTTTCCCCTCTCCCTTTCCCTCCCCTTCCCCTTCCCCCTCCTATCCTCCACATCTTCCCCACCTTTCCCCCCTCTACCCTCCCCCTCTACCCACTCTACCCCTCCCCATATTCCCCATCTTTCCCCCCCCCCATCTTCCCCTCCTTTCCCCCCTCAACCTCCACCCCTCCCCTCTACCCATCCCCTCCTCCTTTCCCCCTCCTCCACCCATCCCCCCTCCCCCCTCCCCTCTAACCTCCTCCTCCCCTTTCCCCTCTCTCCGCCCCCCCCCCCCCATAATAAAACACGCACATGCAAAACGGCGGCAAAGATCAAAGCCGAAGCCGGGGTCAGGAGAGCCCTCGGAGATCAATGCATTGCGATTACCATATCCCCGATTAAGAGGGAGAAAAGGGTGATAAATCGAAGGAAAGAGAAAGGAAAGGGGAAGGGAAAGGGGAGAGAAATAGAGGGTGGGAGGGGGAGGGGGAAGGGGAGAGGGTGGGAGAGAGAGGGAGAGGGTGGGAGAGAGAGGGAGAGGGTGGGAGAGAGAGGGAGAGGGCGAGGGTGGGAGAGAGAGGGAGAAGGAGAGGGGGAGGGTGGGAGAGAGAGAGAGGGAGAAGAAGAGGGAGAGGGGGAGGGGGAGGGGGAGGAGGAGGGAGTGGGAGAGGGAGAGGGAGAGGGAGAGGGAGAGAAGGAAAAGAGAAATGTATAGAAAAAAGGGAGAAGAAAATGAAAGAACGAGAGAAAAAAAAACATATATGATGAGAAAGGAGACAGAAAATAGAGAAAACGAAGAAAAGAAAAACCCAAAGAAAAAAAGAAAAAAAAGACGACGTACTCCTTTTTAATTCACACTCCGAGGAGCCATTTTTTCTATTTTTTTTACTTAATATAAACACAGGTGAGATGATGTCAGTCCTTAATGCATCTGAACTCATTTGCATAAGCTCGTAATGACGGGCGCGTGTAAATTACTCCCCCGATGGGCTGTAAGATAGCTTTCCCCCTCTCTCCTGCGCTCTCGCTCTCTCTTTCTCTTTCTCTCTCTATCGCTCTTTCTTTCTCTCTCTCTCTCTCTCTCTCTCTCTCTCTCTCTCTCTCTCTCTCTCTCTCTCTCTCTCTCTCTCTCTCTCTCTTTCTCTCTCTTTCTCTCTCTTTCTCTCTCTCTTTCTCTCTCTCTTTCTCTCTCTCTTTCTCTCCCTCTCTCTCTTTCTCTCCCTCTCTCTCTTTCTCTCCCTGAGGGAGGGCGAGGGATGGAGGGAGAGAGGAAGGGATGAGTGGAGTGATATATAAATATATGAATGAATAAATAAATAGATATATATAAGTGTATATATCTATATCTATCTATCTATCTATCTATATATATATATATATATATATATTATCTATCTACCTATCTTTCTATCTTTCTCTCTATCTCTGTCTTTCCCTCTGTCCCTCCCTCTCCCTCTCTCTTCTTCCCTACCCCTGCTCCTTCCTCTACCTCCCCTTCCTCCCCCTCCCTTTCTCTTCTCCCCGTTCCTCTCTCCCATCTCCGTCTCCCTCTCCTTTTACCTCCCTTCGTCGACATAACATCCCGACTTCCTTTCACGCCCTTCATGCCCACCGGTCCGCTGATGGGCGTAGTAAAGGCCACGCCTTCACGTGGAAGGGAGGCGGAGAGAAAGGGGTGAGAGGAGAAAGACGAGGAGGACAAGGAGGAGGAGGACGAGGAGTAGGAGGAAGAGGAGGACGACGAGGAAGGGGAGGGAAAGGGGGGGGAGGAGGAGACAGAGGAAGAGGAGGAGGAGGAGGATGAAGACAAGGAGGAGGAGGACGAAGAGTAGGAGGAAGAGGAGGACAGAGAGGAAGGGGAGGGAAATAGGGGTGGAGGAGGAGACAGAGGAAGAGGAGGAGAAGGAGGAAGAGGAGGAGGAAGAGGAAGAGGAGGAGGAAGAGGAGGAAGAGGAGGAGTGGGAGGAAGAGGGAGAGGAGGAAGAGGATAATGATGACGATGATGATAATGACCATGATAACGATAACAATAAAGATAACAATGATGATGACGAACCCCAACAGCACAAAAACCAACCACCCAAACAAGCCTCGAGTCTCAACCGGACCGGACCGATCCGAACCGAACCGAACCGGCCCGGTCCAGCCCAGCCAGCGCCTTGCCCCGCGCGAACGAGCCAGTAAAAGAAGAAGAAGAAGAAGAAGAAGAAGAAGAAGACGAGGGAGAAGAAAAAGAAGAAGAAGAAGAAGAAAGCCATTCATGAGTCTCCCGCTCGATTCATCAAGATTCGCAAATCGCAAATCGACGACTATTTCACTTCGGTCTCTCTGCGATTCGTTCGGGCAGAGAGAGAGGCATCAAATCAAGCAGGTCGCAGGCAGACCTTGCACGATTAAATCGGCTGGCGACTGGACACGGGATGGGGGATTCGGATCGTGGTGGTGGTGGTGGTGGTGGTGGTGATGGTGTTGTGATGGTGGTGATAGAGATGATGGTGGTGGTGGTGATGGTGTTGTGATGGCGGTGATAGAGATGGTGGTGGTGGTGATGGTGTTGTGATGGCGGTGATAGAGATGATGGTGACGGTGGTGGTGGCGGCTGAAGGTGGTGATGGTGGAAGTGGTGGCGGTGATGATGTGATGAAGATGGTGATGTATTTCTCTCCCTTTTCTCCCCTCCCCTCTTCCCCCTTCTCATTTTCTCTATCCCCCTTTAATCCTCCCCCTCCCCTCCCTCTCTTTCTCTTCCCCCCTAACCCTTCTCTCTACCTTTTTCTCATCACATCCCCTCCCTCCTACTCCCTCTCTCTCCCTCTCTTTCATCCCCTCCCCTCCCCTCCCCTCCTCTCCTACCCCTTCGTTTGGCCGGACAGACGAGCGCTGACCTCAGCTGAGCCAAGAAGCCAGGGACTTGTTGGAAGGTTTGTGTAGGGGTAAGGTAGGGTAGGGGGGGAGGGGGGGTTATGGTGGTGTTGATTGAGAATTGGGGGTTGAATTTTTATCATTAGTGTTGTTGTTTTTTCTCCGTCTGTCTGGTATTTGTTTTATCTTCTTTTTTTCCTCTGAGCGTGAGGCGACCGGCAATTAAACTTTGCTACGTTGTCTTACAAATGACACTTCGGCGGCCAGTCTCGTTCCTTCCTTCCTTACTCGATCGCTCGTTACCTCCTTCCCCTCCTTCCCCCTCCCTCTGCCTCATTCCCTTCATTTCTTCTTTACTTCTTTTCTGCTTCCCTACCCCTTCCCCTTTCTTCCTTTCTCCCTCTCTTCCTCCCTTCCTCCCTCCCTTCCTCCCTCCCTCCCTCCCTCCCTCCCACACCACCCTCCTTCCTTACTACCTTCCTACCCCGACAGAGAGAGAGAGAGAGAGAGAGAGAGAGAGAGAGAGAGAGAGAGAGAGAGGAGGAGGAGGAGGAAAGGTGAAGCAGATAGCACCATTGGGAGCTTATGTTCCACCGACTTTATGTTTATTGGGAAGACGGTGTTTGTGGAGGGGGAAGGGGGGGGGTGTTTACTTCTCTCTGTCTCTGCCTCTCTCCCTCTCCCTCTCTTCATTTTTTTCTCTATCTGTATCTCCATCTGTCTGTCTATATATCGAACTGTCTCTCTATATATCTATACAATATATATATATATATATATATATACAATATAAAATATACTATATACAATATATGCAATAAAAATATACTATATACAATATATACAATATGAAATATATTATATACAATATATACAATATAAAATATATTATATACAATATATATAATATAAAATATACTACAGTATATACTGCATACAATATATACAATATAAAATATACTATATACAATATACGTTTACTATATAAATAGATATGAAGAA
>BOPN01011933.1:0-5000 GCA_017312705.2 Penaeus japonicus | reverse complement strand
AAGAACATCACTGCAATCATGTGTGTGGGCGGGGCCTCAATATGCACGAGAGACTGCCCACGCGTCATCAGAATTTGTTGCAATGGCGAACAGTCAGGTCATAACATCTATCATCGGGTACACGAGTGAGGAACTCCGTGCTTTCAAAACGATTGAATTTGCTTATGAATGTAATCCAGACGAAGAAAAAAATCAACGATATTTAACCTACATGTAAGAAAATAATACCAAAAATAGTCACAAATGATATCAAATAGGAAAAAATCTAACAGGAAAATAAGAACAGCAAGAACGAGTTAGAGCAAGGATTTATATATACGTAGGAGAAATATGTTAGACCGAGCTATAAATAGAAGACAAAAATAGACATCAATGCATACAACATACCTCACGGATCGACAGTAACATAGAGTCGAGATCAATAAAAGGGAAAAGGTAAAGGTGGGGACACGGAAAGCAACAGCTCACAAGCGTTCACAGCGAGGGCAAATTGCTGGGCTGATGGTGAAGTAAGATAAGGCTTCGTTTTAGCGTCCTTGCAGAAAGGAAACAGCTGGCTCGTGGGAAGTTCTATCGGGGGACAGCACGAGGCAGCATAATTTATAATAGTGATAATGATAATGTTTTTTTTGTGATGACAGAGAGAGAGATAGAGAGAGCGAGTGCCAGGGAGGAGGAAGGGGAGAAAATGAGAGAGATAAGATAGATAGATAGATAGATAGAATGTAGGAGGGGGGAAGGAGAAGACATAGAGGAGGGAGGAGGGGGAGAGAACTATAAAAAGAGGTAGCAAGGATGAGAAAGAGAGAGAGATAAGAAGATAGATAGACAGAGAGATGAGGGAGGAGGAGGAGAGAACGAGAAAAAGAGGAATTGAGAATGAGAAAGAGAGAGAGAAACAAGTAGGATGAGGAGGAGAGAATGAAAAAAAAGGAGAGAAAGATAAATAAATAGAGAGGGAGAGGGGGGCGAGAGAGGTGTATGAGGATTATATAGTATGTTTATATATACATATATGTATATATATATATATATATATATATATATATATATATATATATATATATATATATATATATATATATATATATATATATATATATATATATATATATATATATATATATATAATACATCAATATACAAGATTACACGACTACACATTTAGAAATGAGGCATCACATGTGCCTCTCATAATCCAGGTCAGGTCAACCTTGATGGACAGGTAATTCACACATAGTTATCTCCCAATTATGTTGGCCCTTTGAGTACCTTTGACTGCCACGCCCTCACATTGCAGGCTACATACCCGTGTAACCACTGCTGGGAACTGCCGATGGGAACACCCTCCATATAACCTGGATGTCTGGAACACACAGATAGACTGGGATCGACTGCGCTACAGACGCCCAATTTTTCCTCCTGTTAGAAGTGTTGTTTTTTTTTCTCTCTCTCTCCCTCTCTCTCTCTCTCTTCTCTTTCTTTCTTTCTTTCTTTTCTTTTTCTTTGCACTTTTCTTTGTTTTTTTTTACTGTGATCGCTGTGCTGTAGTGTATATTGTATCTCGTGTACCACAAGGTCAGGCTAACTTAGTTATGCAATAAACCTATTTTGTATAAACGCTGTATCTGACATCGTATACAAAATTTGTGTGGGTTATTATTACCAACAGACTATGACACCCATTACTAGGAAAGATGAGGGGAAGATGATGCTAACAGGATGGAATGAGAAAAAAGAGAAAAAGAGAGGAGGAGGGGAAGAGAATGAGAAAAAAAGAGGGAACACGAAAGAGAGAGCGTTGCGACAGACAATCAGTTTGTATTCCCCATCCATGAATGCAAATCATCTTCATTTTTTTCTCCTCCTTTCGAATCCCAACATCACCTCGCTGGCAGAGTGTCCCGAGTGACTCCGACATGAGAGAGAGAAAGAATTCAACCAAATTGACCCTCTCTCTCATAAGTCTTATTAAGGTCCTTTTCAAAATTCGGGGCAAAGAGAAAAAAATGAGATTCAATTCAGTAAGTAAATTCCGGTAGCCTTCGGGTTTGTAATCTTTCTCTCAGCAAATAGATTAAAACTCGATCCTGAATACGATCGGACCGGAACTCTCCCGCTTTCAGCACGCGGGAAAAGCGACGTTAAAGCAGTCGCTCCTGATTACGTATCTGCTGGGAATAGCGACCTGCTTGATGGACTAAAAGGGAGGAGAAAGAAGTAGGCGAGGGGATAGAACTTAAGAGAGAGAGAGAGAGGGAGAAGGAGGGAGGGAGAGAGAGAGAGAAGGAGGGAGAGAGAGAGGAGGGAGGGAGAGAGAGAGAGAAGGAGGGGGGGGGGAGAGAGAGAGATGAAGGGGGGGGGGAGAGAGAGATGAAGGGAGGGAGGGAGGGTTTGACATTAAACCGAACTCTAGCATCCCAAAGCTTGTGTAAAAATAATTAAATCAGAAGAAAAGTCTTCCGAACTTTGAAAAAAAAATACATAGCTAATTGCCGACTAGGCAGTTATTAATATTTCACTATTCAAGCTATGTTCTTACTAGAATATTTCCATATTCTAGTAAGTCATAAGTCATTGGCGAAATAGACATAAAACTCAATGAAGTAAAGCCAGTCATGATATTTCTTACCGAGTTCCATCCTGCCTACGAGACTGACATAAAAAAATGACGTGACAGCTAGAATACATAGCCCATGAAAATGTATAGCCCCCCCCCCCCTCCTCCAGCCCTTAAAAGATACATAGGCCCATATCAGTATGACTAACCAGAGTCTAATATGCAACATGGAAACAGTGAGCTTGTCCCATGCATTCTTACTTAGCGTAGGTTCCTGGAAGTGATGAATTATAACGTAAGGTTGCATGACAGCGGGTGCGTTGGATTTTTATTTTTTTTATTGCATTTTCTTCCATCTTTTATTCGGTAACGGCTCTCCTTTCTTCCAATATTTGTTTGTTTGTCATTTTCTTAGTCATCTTTTGATTTCTTTTTATTGTTTCTTGAGGTTGGTGGATTGATTTCGGGGAAGTTGAAGACTCTCGTATGCGCGACATCCTTGGTATGTGAGCAATTGATCTGTCAATTGTCAACAGAACCGCGCTTTTTCAAGGAAGCCCCCCCCCCCCTGGATCATGCGGCATGGAGTAGGGGGGGTAAGGGGGGGAGGAAGGCGGGAGAGGAACAAAATACGAAGGGAAGAGAGTAGTAGATACTTGGCGCATTATAGAAAAATAAGTGGAAAATAGAACGAAAGAAAGGTAAGGAGGGGGAAGGCATGGGGATTATGTGATAATGAACGATAATAACAGGCCTGAGTATTGCTTTCCGTTGCAAGGACAGGTGGCTCTGCGTTGCAACTACCATGCATTTGGGCTGTCCATGGTCATTCAAGCTAAGTTCGATCGTTACGGCGAGAAACCTTTCTCCATGCATGAAATCATGAAATTCAACTTCCTAAAACAAATCTGAGTATTCATGCTAAATCGATAGCAAGAGAACCGAGTTGAACCGCTGCCGAGTTCCTCTTTCTCCTCCCACAGTGTCGAGAGTGATTCATTGTTTGTTTGTGTGGGCGGAGGGGTTACTTCTCCCCTCCCCTCCCCTCCCCTCTTATCCCCTCCTTTATTCCCCTCTGTGCGTGCAGTCATAAAGCTGACCCCAGTGCTTGCATCGATTTACCTTTTTTGTTATGCATAAATAACGGGTCTGCAATGGCGGGGAGGGGGGGGGTGAGAAAGAAGGTTGAACACGTTATAGACTTTTTTTTCATTTAACAGTGTTTATAGCGGAGTCTGAGCTCCTTCTAAAAAGTGCACGATGATACAGAAACAGAAGACATATGTTTAAGCAATTGACATTGCTTAGGCCTCGTGTTTAGATAAGCATTATTTTATATTGTACAGGCAGTAGTGTTCATATCTATGTTTTTGTTCCATGGTGATATATTTACATATGTGAAATTAGTGAAGATGCATTGCTTTACGTAATTTGTTTAATGACTTTTGATTCGTCAATATATTAGTCATTTCATTATCTCGTTTTCTGGTTCTCAAATACCAAAGTGGGAGAGGGCAGAAGGGATGAGAGAGAAAAAAACATAAATTCAGAATGAATTTCATCATCTGTTATTTCACAGGAGTGACTTATAATAGATTAATCTGCATAGAGAAGGGTGTCAGCGCAGATAATATCAATTATCTCTCTGTCCAATGATAATTACGAAAGGAAAAGAGCTCGCAGAAGAGCCGATTGAGCACCACACTTTTCGGAAAAATGAGTGAAAGCGTGAAAACGTGTTTGTATCTTGTTTGTGTCCAGACAAAGCGCCTTGTTCCCCATCGAGATAATACATACACTCACATCAGCTGGTCTCCCCATGTGAAACGACCAGACTAGAGCCATTTTCTCTATAAGAAGCGAATCAAAATGTCCCACAGACCTGCATTCTATAGACAGACAGCCCTTCGCCTTTGACCTCCTGTCTAACACGGCCAGTATGATCTATCCTGTTACCTCGTCTTGATGCCTCGTGATCGATCTAGCTCATGCTTATCGTATTTTCACGATGCCTCGACACGCACTACATATTCCACGGGTTACGGAGGCATAACAGGGATGGAATGCCAAGAACAATACGCGGTGAGACGAGGCATGGACCGGGTTGGTCATCACGTGTTATTTTTTAAAAAAAGTGGTGAAAAAGTGGTTCTCCGCAGCGTTATTTCATGGGCGTGTCAGAAGTGCGTATGTAGGGTCCCCTTTTTCCTTCACTTTTCATCGAGGGCGTTAGTGATTGTATATTGCGTTCGCCGTGGAAGTGAAAGTCATGGCAAACAGTCATGGCAATAGATATTTTCATTACTGTAAGTGTAATAGTTATGCTCTCGCTCCCTTTCTCTCTCTCTCTTTCTCTTTCTCTCCCCCCTCTCCCTCTCCCTCTCTCTCTCTCTCTCTCTCTCTCTCTCTCTCTCTCTCTCTCTCTCTCTCTCTCTCTCTC
>BOPN01011932.1:0-7500 GCA_017312705.2 Penaeus japonicus | reverse complement strand
AAACCCTGGGATATCCTCACCAACTTCACTGACGTTCACACTGAAAACATTCCTGATCCAGCTATGCTTCTTGAGGTCGACATTTTCTGGAAAATACCTGTCCATTTCTTCTTGAAGGTTCTTCAGATGATCTTCAAAAATATTTTTGATGTCAACAAGGGATATTTCTGATGAATCTTCCAGCACAGCACTTAGTTCTGGAAAGGCTGCAGTTTTTCCTCTGGCCAACTTTTCTCTCCAAAGAGCAATTTTTTTCTTGAATGAGACAATTTTTTCACCAATGTCCACCATCGTATGATTTCGGCCCTGCATGTCTGAATTCAGTTCATTCAGGTGCATGAAGATGTCGCCCAAATAAGCAAGCTTTGCCAGCCAAGCAACGTTTTTAAAGCAGTCTGCAAGTGCATGCTTTTTCTCACGCAGAAATATTTCAATTTCAGTTTTTAGTTCAATAACTCTTCCAAGAATCTTTCCCCGAGATAGCCAACGGACATCAGAGTGGAACAGCAAGTCTTGGTGATGTGATCCCATCTCTTCACACATTTTATGGAAAATACGTGAGTTTAAAGCCCTAGCCTTGACAAAATTCACAATTTGGATGGCATCATTTAAAACTGCATGGAGGTCTGGTTGCAAGCGATGAGAAGCAAGGTTTTCTCGATGTAAAAAACAGTGAATTATTATGACATCAGGGTTTTCTGCTTTAATGCGAGTAACAAAACCCAGACGACTTCCCATCATTGATAGAGCTCCATCGGTGCACACTGCCAAACAATTCAACCAGTTTAGATCATGTTTCTTTAAAAAATTGTTCATCATATTAAAGATGTCTTCTCCAGTGGTGGTAGTTGACAGGGCATTACAGAAGAGAAATTCTTCCTGAATGTCATCTTCTCCCTTGTACCTTACAAAAACCATCAGTTGAGGGTTACCTGCAATATCCACAGACTCATCCGTCTGCAAAGAAAATGTTCCTGCTTTTTTCAGTGCCACAATCAGTTGAGCCAAAATATCTTCTGAAATGAGATCAATTCTACGTTTAATGCTATTGTCGGAAAGTGGTACCGATTCAACCTTCTTGGCAATATCTGCTCCACCAATAGTCTTTACCATTGCCACTGCTGCTGGCTTTACCAGCTCCTCTCCAATGTTATGAGGCTTTTTGCATCTTGCAATTATCCATGCCACTTCAAAGGACGCCAAAGAAGCTTTCTCCAGAGAAAAAGCCGTACTCGAGGGAGCATCAATCCGACTTCGTTTTGTTTGTTCTTCCTTGTCCTTCCAGTAACTCAGTGGTTTTTCAACAAACTTTGGATGAACTGAGTGCAGATGACGCTTCAATTTATTTTCCTTCATAGATTCATTGGCGAGGACTTGCAGGCACTGAACACACTGGGGTCGGACGTTCCCAGATCGTTCTCTCATCTCAGTGAAGCCATATTTCAAGAACTCAGGCTTATACTCCAATTGTGTTTTGCGTTGGGCCATTTTTAGAGTTCAGACCTGGAAAGAAGAAAACAATAAATCAATTTGTTAATTACAAGTTTTTAATATAAAGATGAATAATACATCGATACAATATGTAGCCTACACCACATTATTTACTGTTATAACAGCTAGAGATTATAATAAAGGAGAAGAGATCCCACAATGACTGGGAATCAAGTGACGATAAAATTAAAATACAATAAATCGATAAATAATCGTATGTAACGTAATGTAATATCATAATTATGTTTTTTTCGGAGACCGTCCGCGACCCTCAGAAAAACCCTCGCGACCCTTATTTGGGTCGCGACCATGGGTTTGGGAAACACTGATGTAGAGCTTGGTTTCAGGACTCAGAGTCTGGAACCTTCTGACCTGGCTGTGCTGATGTTTTGCTTTCTGTGCTCTTTCATTTATGTGAGGGAGAATTCCTCTTCTGCCAATTGTTAGCCCTGGTATCTTTCCATTGTCGCAGTAGTCGACGGCTTCCTCGTCCACAATCAGATCTGCAATCTTGTATTTGGCCACAGGAATGACTTGGAATTTTCTTATGTTGGTCGAGATCTTCCACTGTCTTTCGAATCGATTGATGGTGTCTATGGCTCTGGCAGTTCTGAGTGCCATCATCTCGATTGACCTCCCTTCGTACTTGATCTGTGCGATGTCATCGGCATACATATAGTGACTGCTGCCATGTGATGGTTCAGGCAGATCTGCTGTATAGATTGTGAAGAGTGTCGGCGAGAGGCCGACTCCACTGCTGAGGGGAACTGCTGCAGCAGTGTATTGCCGATGACTATTCTTGCACTTCTATCTTCGAGAAAGTCGCATAACTTGGTCAAGGGCGTCGGGAGGTTCATCTTGTTGATCTTAAGTTTCAGGTCTGTTTGTGCCAGACTTTATCGAAGGCTTTGGCCACTTCTCTCAGAACCACATTGACTTGGTTTCTTTCACTCATGGCATTGGCAATTTCTTCATATATGATTGCAATGGCTGATGATGTTCTGCTTGGTCTGAAGTCAAATTGCCTGGGATTTTGCAGATCGTTTATCTCCAGGTGATTGCGCAATCGTGAATTTAATATCTTCAGGGAAGTAGCCAGCAGTGAGAGAGGGATTATACATGTTTGCCAGTCTCAGCAACATGTTAATTGGAAGATTTTGCAGGATTGTTTTATTGATCCTGCTTTTGCCTGGAGCAGTTCTGTTCTTAAAACTTTAAATAGCTACAGTACTGGGAAAATTAATAGACAATTTTTGGGATTCTTCACTTTTTTAACAACTCATATTTTCATAAATATGTTACTTACATTGCCTTTTTTTTTGTAATAATGCAGAGAAATCTTTAATCTACATAAAATAATTGACTATATAATGATTATATTATTTTTAAATGATAAGAATCATGTTTTTGGATTGTTACTCGTCCCTCAGCCATGTGTTCTTAAACCATTTCCACACATATCCTCTTTCCTGGCATTCCTGTTTCCGGTTACTAATCATTGTTTATATTACCTAATGTGTGTGCCAATGTCTCAGTATCAATTGATCCATAATTAGTCATAGAAGTCATTAAGGATAACCTGCTGAAGCATCATAGGCAGAGGAAAAGACTTGAGTCGGGCTGATTTTTCAGCAATCAAAATTTATCTACAAGAAACATCCCTTGACTGTAAAGAAATCGCTCATAAAGTAGGTGTATTATTATCTAGTGTGTACAGAAAACGTGTTGGAAAGTGTGGAAGGAAATCCTGTACCACCCCAAGACAGGAGAGAATTCTCGTTGATATGGTAATAAAAGACCGTTCAAAGTCGTCAAGACAACTAGCAGGTGACTTAGTGGACTATGATGTATAATGTAAACCCTCAGCTGTTAGAAAAAAACTTGATAAGCTGGGTTACCGCACCTGTAGGCCAACTAGAGTGGCTGACAGAATCAAAGAGACAGGACTACGCCTATTCTGATTCTCCATTCCATCAAGAAACATCGAATACGAGCAGTACACCAACGTACCTCAGTGCATGGTGTGCTACTTGTACGACCATGTTAAATCCTACTGCCCCAACAAAGATCAGAAAATTTGCAGTGAATGTTCACAGCATGGCCATATCTTCCGCGAATACCCAAATAAAGACAAGCCCAAATGCATCAACTGTGGGGAAAATCACAGGACGCTGTCGGGAAGATGCAAAATAAAAAAAGAAACGATAAAAAAAAATCGAGCAACAAAAAATAACTAAAATTCAAGAAACCGCAGACTTTCCATATAACACAGTGGCGAAAAAAGCGGCAGATGCACTAACAGGGGTCGCAACAGCCAAACAGATCATAACTCTCCCAAACAATCTCTCGTTCAAAGTACTGGTCGTACTAATTAATACTCACCTGGCCAACCTTGGAAGTCCCGGGACATATGCTGAAGAGGTGAAAAAGGGCCTGAGGTCGATGTCCCAAATAACGTCGACTCCAGGGCAATATTCCAAGTAGTCCCTCCTCCAAACCAACCAACTTCTAAGGAAGAAGATATAACTGTAAGACCCAAACCAATGAGGTGCCTCTCCATCTCGACAGCCAGTACTTCTAGCGAGAAATCACATATCCAAGCTAACTGCTAATTGCCAGTAGCAGGATTAATTATATACATACCAAGTCTGTAAAACCGTTATTTGAATAAGCAATGGGCACCCTCAGGCCTGCTCCTGCAGCGATAACCAATTACTTACCGGCCCAAAGACCACTAGCCTTGCTGAGCGACAGACACCTGGTTTGCATCAAGATCTAAAGCACATTTTAGACAAGGGGTTATGCCCCCCATCTTTTTAATCTTCCATTATTCTTCAATTTAGCTGCCATCTATTATCTTCCCCTTTCTTCTCCTTCGAGAATCGCAATTCTCCACTTTCGTTTTGTATCGTATCATATTGTAGAGTCGCACTCACTCAGTCAGAAGACCGAGCACAGAGAGCACAGCAGCAGCAGCCCACCTGAACCTTACGCGACACTCACGGAGTCAGGTTACGCCACGCGAATGTTACTCTCCAACCTGCCTCCCTTACCTGTGAGAGTCACTCATCCCAAAAGGGTGAGAGTGATAGCAAACATCACCTGCAGCCCAGTTCATCTGAAATGGGTTATAATAATAACCAACTCTTCGAGATCTGTTGACGAACTCACTACTAAGAGAGCTCCGCCAGGTAACCGCGGTTTACCGCGACCCTGGCCAGGCCTTCTCTGGTAGTCAGTGCCCTTTACCCTTGAACACTACCCATGACAACTTATACCACCCCTCGGCGCTCGTCAGCTTACTTATTCGTCCGGACAAGGAGCACAACCCCAGTCCCCCTTGTAACAAGCTTAGGACCAAGGAGTGCCTCCACGTGTCAAGCCACGATTCCCCTGGCATGTGACGGGTCTGTGTCACCCCACCAGGTAGGAGGGTGGGCGTAGGATAGGGACACGGGAGGCCTCCATAAGCCTCCAACTCCAGTGAGTAGGCAAGGATAGGTGCCATTTGGGGGTTCCCTGGTATCGGTCTCTCAACACCCCCACAACTGGCACATCTCAAGCTTGTGCTGGGGGAGTTTGTAATCATAAGACTCTCTATATACTGGGCATAGGTTAACCTCACTAATTGATTGATTTCCTGTGTAACACCTGGGTAGAATGTAAACATGCCCAAAGTACGGATTAAAGCGGACGGAGGGCCGTCCCCTGAAAAGAGGACGGAACTGCTGAAGATTCTCTGCACGAAAGACATCAGGATTGTGAAGCTATATTCCACTTACGATGGTTACATGGCGATCACCGATACAGACCACTGCACCAATAATGTATTAAAAGACAACACCCACAGCACCCTTGCCACTGCAGGCTTATCCCCAGTCCTGTCACCAGAAAAGAGAGCAAAAATGGCAGTCGTCCTGAAAGGAATAGATGCAGAGGTTTTTAGAGAATCACCGAACGCCATTGCAACAGAAATAACGAAATCGGCCCCATTTGCAAAGGTGTGTACATCATGGAAAAGCCACACATCATCAAGGTCTGATTGAGGACAATGGCCATGGCTTCTGGTTCTCCATCCCACCCCAGAATATTGAGTACGAGTGGTACACTAATGTGCCACAGTGCATGGTGTGCTACTTGTACACACACACAGAGGCCAACTGTCCTGACAAAACCAAGAAAATCTGCAGTGAATGCGCCCAAGAGGGGCATATCTTTAGAGAATGCCCCAATAAAAACAAACCAAAATGTATCAACTTTGGAGAGAATCATAGAGCCCTCTCCGGAAAATGTATCACTAGGAAGGAGGTGATAAAGAAGATAGAAATCGAAAGAATAAACAAAGAAAAAGCGAAAATGGAGCTGCCATACACAAGGCCGTAGCCGATTTGATGGAGTCAGCTCAAGTCTTGGACAAAGGTTACACGCTATACGTAGATAATTGGTACACATCCCCTACCCTATTTCACTGGCTGCAGGGAAGGAAAACAAATGCATGTGGCACTGTTCGAGCTAATCGAAAGTTTATGCCCAAGGACTTCCAAAAAAAGCTAAAGCCAAATGAAATGGAGCGCAGGAGCACAGCCACTGGATGGACAAAAAGCAACCGTCTATATAATCTCCACCATGCATAAATCGGAAATGATGGAGACGGAAAGGACAAACAAAATAGGGATAAGGTCATAAAGCCAGTGGCTATCATCGATTATAACCAGGGGATGAAAGGTCTGGATGTGGGGGATCAGTTGGAGTCTGAAGTGGTATAAGAAGGTCTTTGTGTACCTTTTTGAGCTAGCAATGGTGAATGCATTCCTCATATAGAAGCAAGTAGGTGGTGACATCGCTTAACTTATTTTCTGGCAGGAGGTGGTGAGAGGCCTCCTCCAGGAATTCCTCCCAGATGCCCCACGCTACAGTGGCAGAGGACGACCAACAATAACAAATGGAAGCCTCCGCCTTCAAGGGAAGAACCCCCATGTGATACGGGAGATAGAAGGCAAGAAGTATAAACAGTGCCATGTGTGCTATACACATGGCACGAGAAAAATGACCAAAGCTGAATGCTTTGTATGCAAAATGCCCCAATGTGTTTTCAGGTGCTTTGAAAATTATCACAATAAAGTAGATTACTGACATAATGTTTGTATATAGAGATGTGATGTTTGTATATAGTTTACATGATAATACATGTATATGTTTCATAGACCTGGTTTGCATCAATATCTAATGCACATTTTAGACAAGCAAGGGGTTACGCCTCCAATCTTTTAATCATCCACTAATACTTCATTTTAGGTAGCTAGCTGCCATGTATTATCTTCCCTCTTCTTCTCTTTCGAGAATCGCGATTCTCCACTTTCTCTTTGTATTATATTGTATTGTGTGTGTATGTGTGTTTCCTGCAGTCATAAGAGCTTTCATTTTCCACAGTGAGGTTATCGGTAACACTACACATTTTATGAACAATAATGCCAATAGTTCTGATAATATTAACAGAATCAGCAATAAACTTAAAAAAAAAAAAAAAAAAAAATTAAGCCAGTTATGAAACCATGCTCATCCATAAAGACGATAAAGAAAAAAAGAATAATAATAAAAACAAGAAAAAAACGAAGTAGACCTTCCAGAATATCCTTCCCATTCAAATGTCACGAGGAGCGCCCGACAATGCTCCCACTGTCGCTGCCAGCACGAGGCCCATAACCAGGAATTCCTTGGGCGAGGAATGGTCTCTTCCTCGCCATAAACCAGAGCAATGTCCTCACCTGCTGCCGCTTCTCTTCCGTCTGATGAGCGCAAGGAAAGGTCCTCCTTCTAGATTTTATAAAACGTTTGCACGTATATATCTTTCTAAGACGGAGTGTGTTCTTAGAAGGTTGAGAGAGAGAAATATACTGTAATAAGTATGAGGGGAAGAATATGTGAGTGTATGTATATATATATATATATATATATATATATATATTTATATATATATGTATGTATATATATATATATATATATATATAT
>BOPN01011931.1:0-2500 GCA_017312705.2 Penaeus japonicus | reverse complement strand
CCCCCTCCCTTACCCTCTCCCTTTCCCTCCCCCTTACTCACTCTTTCCTTCTCGCTCCCCCTTCCTCACCTTCTCCCTCGCCTTCCCCCTCCCCTTCCCTCTTTCTCACCCTCTCCCTTCCCCCCCTCATCCTTTCCCTTCCCCTTCCTCACCCTCTCCCTCCCTCCTCCCCAGCCTCTCGCTCCCCTTTCCTCGCCCTCTCCCTCTCTCATTGTCACTTGCACAGACTCCTTTTTCATCAAGACCAACCAAAGACTCTCACACTCCTCCGTGAACAACAGCGAAAGCCGAGCGGAGGGTCTGAGGCGAATAACAAGCCACTCATAACAAGGTCCTAATGAGTGCTCCTCCTTCTCCTCCTCCTCCTCCTCCTTCTCCTCCAGTCTCTGCGCCCCCGCCTCATGAGCGGCAAGAGATCTGAGGTGCTTCACTATTAACCCTCACTACGTTTGTCCCTCACACTTACCCGCTATCTCCTCCTACATTCAATTTGCCATTAATTTACTCCCTGTCTTTGATACCGGCAATCCTCTTAGCTGGCATAATCCGTAGACTTCGCCCAAGACTCCCCAATTACCCCAACATGTCCAATTAGGCAGCGCCTGCAAAACAGAGCCATCTAGCGGCTTAATTAAGGTGCCAGACGTCAACGCCGTCTCCTCTTTGTCCCCGCTCCTCTAATGGCGCCAAGTCCTTTGTCTTTATTGCAGTCAATTTGTGTCGCCAGCCATGAAAGGCCCGGAGGGAAAACACTTGTCAGCGTTTGTCACACTAAGTGGCACTCGCAGGCCCCGCCCCTCAGCGGCGCTCGTCCACTCAGCGCGCGCGAAAGTTTGTGACTCCGCCCCCCATGCATTATCCAATCAAGAGTCGTGATTTCAGAATTCTCGAACCACTCACATGAAAGCTTCGACTAAATGGAGCGATAACTTTCTCCAATGGGGGTAAGTGTTACATCAACACAGATAATGATGTCTGCAAGTACACTTTCCTATTTTCTTATGATTATGCCAAAGACATCAGTTTTAGCTGACTTACTCCTGGGGTCGGAGGATTTGTCTTACCTGGGCCGCTCCGTCAGTGCGTCGCGTGGCATACACCCGAGCGGCGCTTAACTCGTCCCTGGTGTTTCATGGGATATTCCGCCCAGCTGATGTCCGCAATGTCGGGTCTTTGCGACATTTCATATCCCCTTCATGTTCATAATCCGGAAGAAACAAAGATCGGAGCACAGCAAAAAGTCACAGACACTTTAATCCCCGATGCTATTAGTAGGATATTACAAGTACGTCTCGAACGCCGGATCCCAGACTCACTCCAAAAGCTGCCGACAGATGGCAGCACCGAACAGGAAGCCCTCCCAGCTCATCGCGGCTCGAACTCGGGGGAGGCAGTCGTCAGCTCCCCTCGGACGAGCCAAGCGTATGACTGTGGCAAAGCCGATCCTTCTATGTCATTAAATGAGGCCATGCAAAGTAAGGAAGAGAAATCCCCCGAAGCCATGTCTGGCGAGGAGAGGCAGGCCCCGCAGCCGCGCCTGCCGGACGCGCCGCCCGCCCCTTCCTGTGACCCCGGAGGCGTGTCTGGGTCCTGCTCGAGAGTGACCTCGTTTCTCGTCGAAGACATTCTGGATCCGGGGAAGTTCCAGGGACGGCAGGAGACGCTGCCGGAGGGAGAGGAAGGGGAGGCAAGGGAGCTCGGTGAGGAAGAGCCCCTAGACGGTAAGAATAAGCGGAGAGGAAGGGGATGAGGGGAGGCGGGGAGGGGGATCAATAGCAAGAGACACTGAGGGGAATCTCTTGTCTCGCTCCGCCGTGTGAGAGAAGCGCACACCCGGACGTCTCCTCCTTCCCTCGCTGGCGGGACTGGCCTTGCTTGGGCGCTTGCAGGAGGCGGCTCGCCCTTTCACGTGCTCGAGTGCTTGGGATAGTGATGTGAAAATGTGTGACTGCATGTCATTTCCGTTTTTATTCTGAGTAAATGATTTAAGTTTCCTTAAGTAAATAATGATTGCATGTGGTACTTTCACTGCAAAAGTGTATAAACCATTGCAATCATCTATTAATAGATTTTACAAAAAGGCGTGTGTGTGTGGCACCCATATATCAATGTCTATTATCTGTAAACACACATACTCACACACACACACAAACAACCACACAAACGCACACGCACACACAAACACACACACACACACACACACACACACACACACACACACACACACACACACACACACACACACACACACACACACACACACACACACACACACACACACACACACACACACACACACACACACACACACACATAAACACACACACACACAAACACACACATATACACACACACATACACATACACATAAACACAAACACACACACACACACACACATACACACACACACAAACACGCACACACACACACACATATATACATATATATATATATATATAAATATATATATATACATATAAATATAAATACATATATACA
>BOPN01011926.1:0-2500 GCA_017312705.2 Penaeus japonicus | reverse complement strand
AACACCTGCCTGCTTTCAACAGCAACACCTCGGTAGAGTGGTTGTGAATGGTGCTGAGAGGAAGGTTGTGGTCGGGAGGATGCCTGGCTGTTGTGGTATGTTGACTTTGGGAGAAAGTCGGCAGGGGAATTTCAGGGGGAGGAATGCGAGTAGGGAAATGCCAACAGGGGAACTTAGGAAAGACTAGTTTGTAAGGAAACGTGGACAGGGAAGTGTTGCAACAGAGAAGTTACCAGGGAAATGTCCCCTAAAAAATAGATTACATAAGCAGGAGAACAGCGACAAGGATACGTCAACAGAGGGATATAAGCAGATATAAGCAGAGCAAAGCCAAGCGTCAGCAAAACATAAGTAGAATCACAACAGACGAAACAACAAAAGCGACAGATCACCAAGCAGGTACAATCAGCACAAACACCAGCAGTGGATAGTCTGTAATCCCTTTTCAGTCCCCGGATACACAAGCAGAGGAGCATCAGCCCGACCCAAACTCAGCGAGAGCACACCAGCAATGGAGCCTCAGCTGGCCCCAGAACTCAGCAGGTAAGCATCAGCTAAGAGGCACCAGCAAAGAAGAGTCAGCAGGCCCTATAACTCAACAAAAGATGCATAGCAGACCCCAGAACTCAGAAGCGGCAGTAGACCCTAGAGCTCAGCAAGGAAGCATAGCAGAGCAGCATCAGCAGAGCAGCATCAGCAGAGAAGCGGCAGAAGAGCAGAGAAGGCGGCAGCAGAGCAGCATCAGCAGAGCAGCATCAGCAGAGAAGCGGCAGAAGAGCAGAGAAGGCGGCAGCAGAGCAGCATCAGCAGAGCAGCACAGCAGAGAAGCATCAACAGAGCAGCATAGCAGAGCAGCATAGCAGAGAAGCGGCAGCAGAGAAGCATCAGCAGAGCAGCATCAGCAGAGCAGCATAGCAGAGCAGCATCAGCAGAGAAGCGTCACCAGAGCAGCATAGCAGAGCAGAGAAGCGGCAGCAGAGCCCATAACTCAGCGCAGAGGAGGATACCGTGCAATGTGCTCAGAGACAGCGAGGAAGGGCTGTCGATGTAGCACCGGTATAGTCGATGAGACGGCGTGGGCGGAGACGTTAAGGAGGTGGGCGGTCTGACGCGTGGGTGGGCGGGGCTTTTGGCGGGTATGCGGCACAAACCCCGGGACGCCCACCCGCCCACCCACCCACCCACCCAGCCCACGCTTACTGGCTGTGGAGATCGTTGTGATCGCTGAGGTTTCAGTGTCTGGTTTCGTGGTATCAAATTTCAAGGTTTTTTCTTTTTTTTATTTTTGTTGTTATTGAGAGAAAGAGAGAGAGAGAAAGAGAGGAAGAGGGAGAGAGAGGGAGAGAGAGAGAGGGGGGGAGGGAGAGAAAGAGAGAGAGAGAGAAAGAGGAAGAGGGAGAGAGAGAGAGAGAAGGAGAGAGAGAGAGAGAGAGAGAGAGAGAGAGAGAGAGAGAGAGAGGGGGGGGGGACGACAGAGAGAGGAGAGAGAGAAAATAATATATAGATAGAGAGAAGGAAAGAGATAGATAAAAAGAAGGGAAGACATAGATAGATAGAAAGGAAGAGTGAGATAGAAAGAAGGGAAGAAATAGATAAAGAGAAAGGAAGAGATAGATAGTTAGATAGATAGAAAGAGTGAGATAGAGAGATGGGAAGAGATATAGAGAGAAGGAAAGAGAGCAAGAGAGATAAGGGAATAGATAGATAGAAAGAATGGAAGAGAGAGAGAGAGAGAGAGAGAGAGAGAGGGGGGGGGGGAAGAGAAATAGAGAGAACGGAAAAAAGATAGACAGGGAAAGAAAAAATAGATAGGAAAAGATAAAGGTAGATATAGAGAAGGGAGGAAATAATTAGATAGAAGAACGAAGACAGATGGAGATTTCTATTGATATCTATTCATTTTATCTAAATTTTATTTCTAAAATTTATAAATATTTATTTATAAGTAAATATTCATTTGTTTTTTATTTTTATTCTATTTATTTGTTATTTATTCTATCTATTAATTTTATGCCTTTTTATGTTATCATTCATTATTTTGTTACTGATATTATTATATTTTCCTTCATCTACATGTCTACATCTACGTGTGTATGTGTCTCTTTATGTACCAACGCGTGGGATTAACACCACACACACACTTTATATAAGAAACTAAGTAATTGTTATATCTCTTACCTTCTCCCCCTTATCCCCCTCCCTTCCTCCCCTCCCTCCCATGTACCCCCTAACCCCTCCCTCCCTCCCCTTTACCCCTTAACCCCCCTCCCCTGTACCCCTTAACCCCCCCTCCCCTGTACCCCTAACCCCTCCTTCCCCTATACCCCTTAACCCCTCCCTCCTTCCCCTATACCCCCTACCCCCTCTCTCCCTCCCCTATACCCCCTACCCCCTCCCTCCCTCCCCTATACCCCCTAACCCCTCCCTCTCTCCCCTGTACCCCCTAACCCCTCCCTCCCTCCCTCCCCTATACCCCCTACCCCCTCCCTCCCTCTCCTAT
>BOPN01011925.1:0-5000 GCA_017312705.2 Penaeus japonicus | reverse complement strand
TCCAACGGTTTTGTTTTCGTTTTTTATGGTTCGTCAGAGGAGACAACCCGACAGTAGTATATACAGCCGTATTCTAAGTCCCTAGCATGTCGAGTACATGACATGAACATGCCGCGATTCTTATTCTAGAAGCGCGAGTTCGTGTCAAAAGCGTGACAAAAGCGTGGTAAGTATTGGAACAATCGTGGAAACTCCGTGACAAGGGGGTAGGCTTGTCATGATAGTTACACGGGTGAAAAAAATTATATTTTTACTGTACTTTTTCTTACCAATACTTCATATGAGCATACTACGTTTGGAAAGTAATATCTATATTGGATATATTAGGCATCATTGTCCTAGACTTGGATTACAAACCCTTTTAGGAAAACATGGATTCTCTGCTGATTTTGAGTTTGTTTACCTTTTGGCGGACTTTTCGAAGGAGAGTGAAGTTCAATAAATGGTAAAAGTATTCAGGAACGTAAAGTTAAAGTATATAATTATATGAAATATGTATACATTAAATCTATATGTATGATATACTAAAGATACGCATATATGTACAGTATATACAGAAACAAAATAAGGAAGATCTATTCATAAACACACGATCCCTTTCATCCCGTTTGTTTTGATCGAGCGTAGAGTGAATTACCAAGGGCGCGTTCGTGAAATGGTTGTCAATTCTTTGACTAGGAACAAGTACAACGACTGATTCATACCAAAACTGCACTATCTTTTGTTAGTGCTACCTATGATTGTAGTTTCTCTTATGAATTTGTCGTCTGGACAGTGACATTCATCTGAAACATGTTAACTTTGGAACGGTTCGTAAACCTGAAGCAGCTGACACAAACGTGCCACGCTTTTGCGTCCTAGATTACCGCATTCGTGACATGAACACAGCATGAACATGACATGGCCACGACACGCAGGAAAAATGTCCAAGAATACGGTTGATAGAGCCGTAGTAAAGAACATATCGTGACAGGTTACCCGAAGATGGGATTTCCGAAGATTAGTATTGGAACCTCGGGAATTTTCCTCGGGTACCTTCCTCCTCCCCACAGATATACCCGTCAATATAAAGAGTTTGTTTTTCGTAGGACATTATCGTTATTTTTTATATTATATAATATAGCGCATATTATGTAATTTTATTAATATAAATGATCTCATTGTCTGGTCAAAAACAAATCTGTATCTTTTGTTTACGAGACTTAAAAGATCGATTCGTATTTCAGGATTCATTGTATTAATTAAGTAAACATGATTCTGTCTTCGATATGATCGTGATTAATTTGTTTTAACATTCATGTTAATGATTTTATGACTATAAAAGACCTATTATGGGAAAATAATAGAGTGAATTCCAAGCATGACTTTTTTTTTTGTATATGATGACGTAATTATAGACAACACATAATATTTGTATGTGGTGCTTGCTAAACTTTTCTAATGATTTGAAATGTGCATGTTGTCTATCCAAATACAAAGAATGGCTGGTTCATCATTATGTGTTAGTGATTATTGCTGTGTAGTAATGATTAACATATCAGTGCTTACCTTGCAAACTAATGCGATTTATAAAATAAAATAATGTAATTAATAGCTGTTTATTATAGAAAGATAAACAAAGTAGGCTTTTTGTGGATGAACCATGAAATATAATAAATAAAATTATATTAATGTTTCAATTGCGCGCTCTCAGGTGTTTTTTACATCGATCAAGGCTACCAATATCGTCCGATCTATACGTCTCATTGAACAGGTTGGCATCACTGACAACCAAACCCACCGACACACGTTCTTTACTAGCAAACATGCGGACGGGTGCCCTAAACCCGACACCCGTCACATTTCCCCGACGCCCCACACCCGACAGGTTCTTTACTACGGGCCATAAGCCAATACCCAGTCGGAACTGAGAAAATAAAGAGATAGAACAAATTATTAAGAGTAAAGGATAGGGAAATAAGAGCAACGGTCGTAAGTAGTAGTGGTAGTAGAGAGAAGTAGAGAATCAGGATTCTCGAAAGAAGATAAGCAGGAGAAGAACTAAGATGGCAAGTAGCTACCTAAAGTGAAGAATTAGTGGGAGAAAGTAAAAGGTAGGGGGCGTAACCCCTTGCTGGTATACGGTCGTAATTCTTTTTAGTTTGTATTATATGTCATGAGGGCTGACGACCAGGTTAATAAGTTCAGTAATGATTATTTAAAATTAATCATGCATGCATGTGTGTATGTGTGTAAGTGTGCGTGCATACATGTGAGGAAATATAAATTTCACATCCGTGTTTACGGGGCTGTAACACACTGCACCCATCTATGTATGTGAGTAGAAGAACGAATTTCGTCAATAAACTACAATATGCATATACAGAAAAAAAAGAAAATGGTGTAATTATCTAAGTTGTTCACTAACAAACTGACGCGAACATTGATCAAAGATAATCCAGCTTACTGCAAAGATGGTCATAGAAATAGTTCTTCGGAATTCTTCAAGGTGGGACTCAAATCCCGCACCAATATTTTTCCGACGTAGTCCCTTTTCCTCCATCCAAAAAAAGAGTATCACTAGAGGTGGAAAGTAGAAAGAAAAAAAAATCTTTATATATACTTTTCATATACATTTTATTGAATATATGGTCTATATGAATCGCTTATTATCAAAACAATTATATCAATGAATATATTTTCTCTATACTCAAAGATTAATACATGTAGGATGCTGATATAAATCACTTTCTCTGCATAATGTACAAAACACAAAAAAGAGAACTATCCATTTCGTTTGTAAAGGAATCCTGTTGGAACTGAAGCACCATCGACTTCTGTTCATATTATATCTTATACCATTGATATTATCATTGTATTCCATGGAAAGCTTAACCATCCAAGAATCGATTTGTCTCCTGGAAAATTATGATATCATATTTCACTATATGTCTATGTCTATGTCTATGTCTATATATATATATATATATATATATATATATATATATATATATATATATATATATATATATATATATACACATGGAAAGCTTAACCATCCAAGAATCGATTTGTCTCCTGAAAAATTATGATAACATATTTCACTATATGTCTATGTCTATGTATACTATGTCTATATATATATATATATATATATATATATATATATATATATATATATATATATATATATATATATATACACACACACACACACACATATATATATATATATATATATGTATGTATATATACATACATACATACATACATACATATATATATATATATATATATATATATATATATATATATATATATATATATATATATATATACACACACACAATAATATACTTATATCTATTAAGTCACTTATTCCAAGGACGATGATTGGAGGGGAACATGGATTAGATTCCAATCAGTGCCCTGTGTTTTCATCATGTTTTCACTCATGTTTCCTAATCGTACAATCCAGCTCAGTCTGCCCTTTATGCCGAGTTTTGCAACACAGAAAATGGGAATTTTGATCTCTGACTCCTTTTTTCTAATGGAATTGGCATCTATTTCTTGCCAACACCATATGCATTGCACATACCGATGCCGTAGCCAGGGCCGCTGAAGTGTCCCATTGCAACACCAGGCATGGGTGCATAATTGCCGACGATGCCAGTCCCGCTGCTTATTGAAGCTCCTATGCCAGTTCCGAGGCCATGACATGCACCATAGCCATGGCCTACACCATAACCGAGACCTGCACCATAGGCAGGACCTAAACCATAGCCATGACCTACACCATAACCGAGACCTGCACCATAGGCAGGACCTAAACCATAGCCATGACCTACACCATAACCGAGACCTGCACCATAGGCAGGACCTAAACCATAGCCATGACCTACACCATAACCGAGGCCTGCACCATAGCAGATGTTCTGACCGTAGTCATGACCCAAACCAAAGACATGCGTAGCGTGCGCATGAGGCACAAAGCCATGAGGCATAACGCAACCATAACCCGGCACCATACTAGTCGAATGCCCCGTCCCAATACCGACGGCATGCCCATGGCCAAGAAGCATACCCAGCCCATGCCCCATACCATAGTGGCTACCGAGGCAATATCCAAGGCTCATGGGCGCACAATACCCGACACCATGGCCGACACCATAGCCAGCACCATATCCGATGCCTGAGCCGACAGCGAAGCTGGTGGAAGGAGAACGGATCTGTGTTATCGTGTGTGGAATAAAGAAGGGTTTTTAATCATTGTTATCAGTTTGATTATCATGAGAAATAGAAAACAATAACAGCATCATCAACAACAACAATAACAACGACATAAAAAACAATAACAACATCATCAACAGCAACAACAACAATAACATCATCATCAACAATAGCAACAACAACAATAATAACATCAACTTTCAACATCATCAAAAACAACAACAACAACACTAACAACAACATAAAAAACATAATGAAAAACAACAACAACAACAGCAACAATATCAACAACATCATCATCAAAAACAACAACAACAACAACAACACAATATTCAACCATCCTTACCTTCTCTTTCCTAAGCTCTTGATGTTTGTTGGAGCAGGCGGCTTTTCAGCTTCTGTGCAACTGGCAAGGCTCACCAATGCAATTGCAAACAGTAATTCTGCAAGGGTAAACAGAGAGAAGGAGAGAGATTTCACTTTTGTATATCGATATATTAGTATCTTTGTAGAGCACATTCATATCTTGAACCCATGATAAAAAACAACATATGTATATGTATGTATATATATATATATAGATAGATAGATAGATAGATAGATAGATAGATAGATAAATATAGATAGATAGATAGATAGATAGATAGATAGGTAGATAGACAGACTGATAGATAGATATATAGATAGAAGGGTATAGAGAAAGAGAAAGAGAGGGAGAGAGAGAGAGGGAGAGAGAGAAAGACACATATATATGAATATATGTATACATACAGATATAAGTATGTGTATAT
>BOPN01011923.1:10000-13684 GCA_017312705.2 Penaeus japonicus | reverse complement strand
ATATATGTATATGTGTGTGTGTGTGTGTGTGTGTGTGTGTGTGTGTGTGTGTGTGTGTGTGTGTGTGTGTATGTGTGTGTGTGTGTGTGTGTGTATATATATATGTCTATATATATATATATATATATATATATATATATATATATATACAACATGCAAAACTGTATTTATTTCGCCAAATCGATAGCAGGAGTTTATAAGAAAAAAAATCACATTCTCTCTCTCCTGTGATTGCATTTCACAGGCAAGAAAATTAGATAAAAAAGACGGTGTCTCTGCTTAATTAACAAGTACCTGTGATTGATCTTTTGGCTGGATAGCCAAAGGATTATTTTTCATTATTTTTCAAATTCTTTCTCGAATTCTTTTCAGCCTTGTTGCAATAAGTGAAATGACTGTATGTATGTTTGTAGGGAGGGAGGGGGGGGGTGCTTGCTTGCATTCAAACATACTTTTATTTCAATGAATAGGTACGAGTGAATGTAAGCTAATATAGATATGTGATTTTACTGTCATATCAAAAATCTTTATTGTTACTTTTATCATTATTATCATAATTATCATTATTGATATTAGTGTTAGTATTATTACCATGATTATTATCGTCATTTTGATCATCACTGTCCTTTTTATGATTATTATTATCATTATCATCATTATCATCCTCATTGTTGTTATCATTGCTATTATCAGGGGGTGGGAGGGGGAGAGAGGGGAAAGAAGGAAATGGAGGCCGCTCACTTGAGAATGTCTTCCCAGGCGGCACCTTGATGGGAAAGGGAGATAGAAAAATGGGAGGGAAGGTCCTTTGGGTAACTTAAAATGAGAGACCTTCCCATAAGGAGGGAGAGCGAGCGAGCGAGAGAGATAGAGAGAGAGAGAGAGAGAGAGAGAGAGAGAGAGAGAGAGAGAGAGAGAGAGAGAGAGAGAGAGAGAGAGAGAGAGAGAGAGAGAGAGGGAGAGGAAGGGAGAGAGAGAGAGGATAAGAGAAAGCGAGAGAGAAAGAGAGAAGAAGGAGGATAGGATGAGGATGAGAGAGACAAAGAGAGAGAAAAAAAGGGAGCGAGCGAGAGAGAGAGAGAGAGAGAGAGAGAGAGAGAGAGAGACATACATATATATGAATATATATATATATATATATATATATATATATATATATATATATATATATATATATATATATATATATATATATATATATATATATATATATATATATATATATATATATATATATATATATATATATATATATATATATATATATATATATATATATATATATGTATGTATATATATATATATATATATATATATATATATATATATATATATATATATATATATATATATACACACATATATTCACACACACACATGTCCCACACCCTAGGTACAAATCTCAATTTCATAAATGGGTCTGTGGACATCTCTGGTTGGTGCTGTGTGTATAACATACGTCTTCTATGTAAACAAATACGAACGTATATATATATATATATATATATATATATATATATATATATATATATATATATATATATATATATATACATATATATATAATATATATATATATATATATACATATATATATATATATATATATATATATATATATATATATATATATATACATATATATATATACACATATATTCAAACACACACATGTCCCACACCCTAGGTACAAATCTCAATTTCATAAATGGGTCTGAGGACATCTCTGGTCGGTGCTGGCCAGTAATATAACATACGTCTTCTATGTAAACAAATACGAACGTCCATCAGGTTTTCCTATCTGGCGTACAGGTCGTAGGCGCCAACATGGCAACAAAATATTTTCACAAATACATTTAAACAAGTAAAAGTATCACAAAGAGATGTAAATTTACAAATGAGCATAAGTCAAAGTTGATACAATTGATATAACAATCAGTATAACTTTTAAAACAAAAGCTCAAAAAGACAATTAAAAACAACATGTATGATAAAATCAACAGTTATTTCCGATTTCAAATATATAAAATGAATAGAACCATGTATGGTTAGAAAAAAGAAGTAAAACAATAAATCAAGCTATGGGCTTTGACATTACGATAATAGATGAGTCAATTAAAATAAATAAATATATAATACCCATCCACAGCTCAGTAAATCAGACAATAGTAAGAACATAGGTTACATAGGTTCGAAACCAATGTAACACAGGAGGGAAATGATTCTGAATGAGCAAATTAGAATACACGGTTTGGCAGCAATATGTTTCCTGTTGTTTGCGCGGGCGGGAATCATTTCTGAAGTGCTTGAAGTGCCGCCCATTTGGATTGCATCCCTTTTCAAGTTCGGATTCGGAATCAAGATTCGGGAGGAGGCATCAAGGGGAAAGGTAAAACAGTAGGATATAGGAGAAGGGGTATGGAGGCAGGAGAGCGTAAACGGGAGAAACGTAAAGAAAACGAATGAAACAGTAAGCCGAGAAGGGAAAAGCAAGAGGCAAAAGAAACGATCGGAGAGTGTAAGAAAAGGGAGAAATTAGCACGAAAGTAAAAGAGGAAAGTTAGAGTTGGAGAATGGAAGGTAAATGATATAAGGAAGGTGGAGATGAACGAGAAAAAAAAAAACGAGAGAAAGCGAAGGTGAGTAATGCGAAAGAAAGCGAAATACTAGAAAGAGACAAAATTGCTGAAAGAAGAAGAAAAAAAGAGAAAAGTGAGAAGGGAAGAGAACAAGAAAAGTGCAGACGAATGAAATGGAAAGAGGAAGAAGTGCGAATTAAAGAAAAACAATCAGAAAGGGAGAGATTAGGGAGAGAACAAGCAGAAAAGTGAAAATGATGGGCATAAAGAATTGTGATCGGAAACCTACATAGATATAAATTAGAGTGGAAAAGTGGGAATAGAAAAGCAGGTAAAGGAACATTACGGAAAAGGAGGGTAAGTACGAGGAAAACAGGTAAAGGGGATTCTAAGGAAGAAGGGATAAGGACGAGGATCAGGAGAATGTGGGAGGGGGGGGGGCAGGAGGTCGAAGACCTCACAGGCCTCTGGGTGATAGCAAGTATACCTATATGTCACACACATGTATATATACTTGCATATATGCATATGTACATATTTATTTTCGTAAAAAAAAAAAAAAAAAAAAAAAAAAACGAAGAAGAGAGAGAGGGGAGGGGGGGGGAGCATTATTGTCTAGGATATTTAGTATTATGCGGTAAAATACAATAAGATGCACAATGATATGCAAATGAAGTATGCAGAATAATACGAGATAGTTGAAAAAGAATCTGTGCCTAACCTTGTAAGGTCAATCGTAATAAATATGTTAAACAAAATAATCATACGTACATTTGAACGAAGTGAACGCATGTGTGCGTATACTCAGATTTGATTAAGATATTGCATGACTTTTCAGATCAGACCTTATGTCACACTTTCGTTCATTTCCAAAACCCCTTTTTTTCCAAACAAGGAAAAATATATCCGCTGTTAGCATTCAGAGGCTAAAGTTTATTGCTCCTTCTGTGTAAGAATACCTGGAAATTTGATAAAGAAATTGAATGATTAGATTGTCCATCGCATGCCTGAATTGGGGAATTAAGAGGAGGATTGTGTCATTGAAAAGAAGAGTCTTTGCAACACTAATCTGCAACTAATCCTTTAGAGATAGAAATGAATGAAT
>BOPN01011923.1:0-2500 GCA_017312705.2 Penaeus japonicus | reverse complement strand
AGGAAAACATATACGACAAGTAACACCGTCTTAATTGGATATACAACGCATAGTGATCCAGGATAACGGCCATGATTATTTCCAGACGTAAACAAAGACTTCTATTTCAGGGTGCAGGGGTGGGAGAGGGGGGGGGGTGTAATCAAGCTGAGTGACAAGACCCGAGAGTGAAATGCAAGGCAAAAGCTGTGAGTGAATTCCTTTGCCCAAAAGAATACAAAAAGCTGCGCAAAGAATTGAATTTGAGTTTATGGCAGATAAGGATAAAGGTATCAGAACAATAGTCAGGAGTAGAATTAAATCAATGTTAGTCTTATAGTGAAGCTAAATTTACGGTCATTTACATCATTGAGCAGAGAATAACGAGAATATTTGTATTTGATATCTAAGAATAATCATAGAGGTTTTCCAGTGATTATCAGCTAAGAATTACAGCTTTGAAATTTCCTTCCTCCTGTCTCGCTGTCTCGCTCGACCGTCTTTGTTCAAACCAATTTCTGACTCTCTTGGGAAAGATTTGGTCTCCGGGTAGTCGGCAAGGGCGAAAGTCTTAGTTCTAAATTTGGGAACTCGCCTCTAAGCATACGTTGCTTCCATTCGGCGCTAAGGTCGTTAGAGAAAGCCTTTCTTAGATTTTTTAGGGATAACGTTTTTTTTGGGGGTCCTGCCAATAGTCGATCGAAATTTCCCTCTTTGTTTTTTTGTTCTTTTTTTTTTGTAATATCTGTATCGCTTGTAGCTGAAGCATTATTTTCCTTTTTGGAAAAAAAAGCTGCCTGAAAAAAATACTGCGCTTAATGTTTCATTATTTTAATGGTGTGTAAATATTTCGAATTAGAGGGGCAAGAAGCATAATATTTTAGATTAACCTGACAGTCATAGATGGGATTGTTTTGAATACATCTCATATTGCACACAGACAAACACATACACACAGATACAAACAAATACACACGCACACACACACACACACACACACATACATATATATATATATATATATATATATATATATATATATATATATATATATATATATATAGTTATACACACACACACACATTCACACATTTACATCCACCAACGGCACATGTATATACCTAATTTACTATTGACGAGAGAATTTTTTCCTGTCACGTAATCGCATTGAACTCCGATAAACAAGTATCCCTCAGATGTTTTTTTCCCCTACTTTTTCTTATTCCTTATTTAAAATAAAGCTGCTATAAGGTGTTTGATGTTGCGACACTCTTGTGGGAACAGATAAGCCTAGAGCTGTGGAATTTACTGCTTCCTTTATACATATAGTAAGTAAGTACATTATGTGATTTATAACATTTTCAAAGAAATCCTCTTCTTTAGGCAAGAAGAGCAGTTGAACGCAGTTTTACTTTAGAGAATATGCATACACATCATACATTCCTATAATCTCTGCAAAACGAGTTCTCCAAATGTACACGCAATAGTTGTAAAACATATAGATTATATGCATTCGAAATATGACATGAAATTAACAAACACACACAAAAAAGGTTATTGCCACCAGCAATAGCCAAAGACACTGATCGTATTTTTAGTAACATGAGTAATGATACTGTGTTAATAATGGAGATGACATTAATAGCAGGGATATTCATAAACATATACTACTAATAATTGTTGTAGCAGTGTCACTGGAATTGATGATGACTTTGCTAATCCTAATAGACTTTATGATTAGAACAATACTAATAAAAATATGGAATTATGATAATCGTAATGGAAATAATGATGATATTGATAATAATAATACTAACGAAACAGCAACAACAAAGTTATTAATAATATCATTGCTACTACTTATAATACAATAATTATACATAATAACATATTATTGATGATGATGATGATGATGATGATGATGATGATGATGGTGATGATAATAATGTCTTCAAGTATAATACTTACAACCATAACGAAAACAATTATAATCAGCATCGTCGTAATCATAATAAAAATAATAATCATCATCATCAAATATTTTATCAATTATCATCAACATGACCATCCCGACCACAACAATCACACGAAAACAACAACAACAACAACAACAACACACAATCTAAAAACCAAACAAAACGAGGGGAAAAAACGCTAAAAGGAGGCAGCGACACCCCCTCGGCCTCCTCGAGCGCTTCCCCCCTTTCTTATCACCAGCCGCGAAAACGAAAGAAAACAATTCCTACTTTCTGGGCGCCTTTTTTTCAGGCTCGTAGTATTATTGTAAAGCAATAATTGTACTGCACGCCCAACTCTCGCCGACTGTGTGTGTGTGCGTTGTGGGTGTTTGTTTAAGTGTGTGGGTGTGTTTTTGACTGGGTGTTTGTGTTTGTGCGGTTTAGTGTGTGGGTGTTTTTTTTTTTATTGTGTGTGTTTGTGTGTGTGTGTGTGTGTGTGTGTGTGTGTGTGTGTGTGTGTGTGTGTGTGTGTGTGTGTGTGTGTGTGTGTGTGTGTGTGTTTG
>BOPN01011922.1:12500-13691 GCA_017312705.2 Penaeus japonicus | reverse complement strand
AAACATAACTTTATATCGCAGCGTGTCTAGACATCTCAAGAGAGTAATCTGAGTTTAGCAAACTCTTGGTGTCGCTCTCTGCTCAGACTCCGTGACGTGTTTCTGAACTAGGGAGAAATCCTTTGATGTTCCCAAAACATCTTCATTTAATTTAATTTCATCCTTCGCCCTTTCTCTGTCTCTTTATCTCTCTGTTTGTGTGTCTGTCTTTCCGTTTCTCTGTCTGCATCTCTCTCTTTCTCTGTGTAACAGTCGCTCTGTTCTCTTCCTTCTCTCTTTGTCTCTCTCTCTCTCTCCCACTTCCTCTCTTTCTCCTTCTCTTTCACTTCCTTTTCTTTCTTTCTCTTTCTCTCTCGGTCTATTTGTTTGTCTCACTGTCTACACTCTTCCTGTGTCTCCCCCGCCCCCCCATCTCTTTCTCTTTCTCTTTTTCTCGTTTCCCTCTCATTCTCCTCTCTCTTTCTCTCTCCCCTCTCTCTCCATACACTCTCTAGTTTTGTTTTATTCGTTTATTCTATTCGTATAGAATCGCTGACTTTCATATTCATTAGATTTCCCAGATCTTGGATCACACACACACACACACACACACACACACACACACAGACACCCACACCCACACCCACACACACCCACACACACGCACGCACACACACACACACACACATTCTTTTTTTTATTTAATAGTTGGATTTATCATTGCTTAAATCTTCAAACGTCTTGTTAAATATATATCTTTACTTATTTGTAAATCCATAATTGCTTTATATAACTCCAGATTTTATAAGGTTTTAAAAAGTATTTAGTATTTTGAGTACTGAATACGTGTCTGTGTTTGTTATTATTTTTTATTTCTATTTTTTTGTGTGTAATAGAAATATCTTTGTGATAGAAACGAATTTTGGAATGTATAGGAAACTGAATAATTGTGAAATATCATGTCACAAACGCACATGGAATAAGGCAGTAACGCACTATAAATAGACTTTTGTGAATAAAAGTACCATCATTAATATCCTTGCTTGATATAGTGACCAACATGTATCTCAAAGAAATCCCTTTTATCAAAGAGAAAGTTCCTTAGGGACAGCTGATTAAGCGTTCGTAACGCTAATACTCACTTGCTTTAGTGCTATGCTATTGCTTATTTACCTAAGTGCCGTGCATGACGTAAGCTTGGTCTGTCATGCT
>BOPN01011921.1:12500-13707 GCA_017312705.2 Penaeus japonicus | reverse complement strand
TATATCTTTGTATATATATATATGTATATGTGTGTGTATGTATATGTATACGTATATATAAATATATAATTATATATATATGTACATACATACATACATACACACACAGACACACACACACATACATATATATGTATATATATGTATATATATATACATATATATATAAATATATATATATATATATATATATATATACGTATATATATATATATATATATATATATATATATATATATATATATATATATATAATTCGCTGACCCTTTTTGCAAACATCCTGGTGCGCTGCAATGGCTTACCACATGTGTGTCTCCAGACGAGAGGTTGGGGGCGAATGGATTAATCCGCTTTCGGCAGATTTAGCCTATGGCCTAGGGAACAGGTGAAGAAATCTGCTTGTGATCCATTTTCACTCCTAAATCATTCTCTTTCTTTCTGACAGGAGAAAAAAGTTCATTAAGGTAAGGAGTATAACGATGAAATGACAATAATAATGATTACGTGAAAAAAAAATATCATGATAACGATACGACAAAAAATGAAACAATATGGAAAGAAAATTATGATGATTATAATGATTTTAAGGATAAAGATAAAAGTAATAGAGATAGGGATAATAGGGATACCGATAATGTTGCTACTATTACAACGACTACAACTACTAATACTAATAATGATACCATAGATAATGATATTGATAACTAAAACAACAACAAAAACAACAATGATAATGATAATGAGCATGATAATAATGATGATGGTGATGATAGTGATGCTAATGATATCAGTGATAATGATCATGTCAGTGGTAATTATAATACTAATGGAATCATCAGCTCGATAACAAAGAAAATAAATATGATGATAATGATGAGGATAACGATGATAATGATAGTAATAATAAAAGTTATCGCAAAAAATATGATAATGATAACAACAATGATAACAATAACAATGATAGCAATAATGATAACGATAACAATGATGATAATATGATATGAATAGTAATTATATAAATGTTAATGGTATTAATGATTATGATGATCATAATGGTAACAAAGAATAGATATGATAATGATATCAATGATAATATGATAATGATAATGATGATAAAAGATATAGTAATAATGATAATAATGACGATAATAATGGTAATGATGATTTTGATTATATTGCTGTTAATGATAACATACTAATGATAATA
>BOPN01011921.1:5000-7500 GCA_017312705.2 Penaeus japonicus | reverse complement strand
GCTTTTCCCTCTTTTTTTCTTTTTTTTCTATCTTTCTTTTTGTCTTCCATATTTTCTATTTATTTTCACAATAGAGTGGGTGGTTCTACTTTGTATCCGTGAGGAATATATTTGGTTCCATGTATCCCTATCTATCTATAAATCCTTTATAGATAAACAGAAATATATAGATATATAGTATATATCGATATCGAATTAGCTACAGATATACTGATATATACCTATATATCATTGCCTTTTCCTTCTTTTTTTTAACTCTTTCTCCCAAAAGGACAAGGTAACAAGGCTGAAGGAGACTGTTTAAATCTGCGAAAAGTTTATAAGAAAGGGGCAACTTGTAGAGAAGGAGGTTTATAAGAGAGTGGCAAGTTGTAGAGAAAAAAAGTTTATATGCGAGTGGCAAGTTGTAGAGAAAGAAGTTTATATGCGAGTGGCAAGTTGTAGAGAAAGAAGTTTATATGCGAGTGGCAAGTTGTAGAGAAAGAAGTTTATATGCGAGTGGCAAGTTGTAGAGAAAGAAGTTTATATGCGAGTGGCAAGTTGTAGAGAAAGAAGTTTATATGCGAGTGGCAAGTTGTAGAGAAAGAAGTTTATATGCGAGTGGCAAGTTGTAGAGAAAGAAGTTTATATGCGAGTGGCAAGTTGTAGAGAAAGAAGTTTATATGCGAGTGGCAAGTTGTAGAGAAAGAAGTTTATATGCGAGTGGCAAGTTGTAGAGAAAGAAGTTTATATGCGAGTGGCAAGTTGTAGAGAAAGAAGTTTATATGCGAGTGGCAAGTTGTAGAGAAAGAAGTTTATATGCGAGTGGCAAGTTGTAGAGAAAGAAGTTTATATGCGAGTGGCAAGTTGTAGAGAAAGAAGTTTATATGCGAGTGGCAAGTTGTAGAGAAAGAAGTTTATATGCGAGTGGCAAGTTGTAGAGAAAGAAGTTTATATGCGAGTGGCAAGTTGTAGAGAAAGAAGTTTATATGCGAGTGGCAAGTTGTAGAGAAAGAAGTTTATATGCGAGTGGCAAGTTGTAGAGAAAGAAGTTTATATGCGAGTGGCAAGTTGTAGAGAAAGAAGTTTATATGCGAGTGGCAAGTTGTAGAGAAAGAAGTTTATATGCGAGTGGCAAGTTGTAGAGAAAGAAGTTTATATGCGAGTGGCAAGTTGTAGAGAAAGAAGTTTATATGCGAGTGGCAAGTTGTAGAGAAAGAAGTTTATATGCGAGTGGCAAGTTGTAGAGAAAGAAGTTTATATGCGAGTGGCAAGTTGTAGAGAAAGAAGTTTATATGCGAGTGGCAAGTTGTAGAGAAAGAAGTTTATATGCGAGTGGCAAGTTGTAGAGAAAGAAGTTTATATGCGAGTGGCAAGTTGTAGAGAAAGAAGTTTATATGCGAGTGGCAAGTTGTAGAGAAAGAAGTTTATATGCGAGTGGCAAGTTGTAGAGAAAGAAGTTTATATGCGAGTGGCAAGTTGTAGAGAAAGAAGTTTATATGCGAGTGGCAAGTTGTAGAGAAAGAAGTTTATATGCGAGTGGCAAGTTGTAGAGAAAGAAGTTTATATGCGAGTGGCAAGTTGTAGAGAAAGAAGTTTATATGCGAGTGGCAAGTTGTAGAGAAAGAAGTTTATATGCGAGTGGCAAGTTGTAGAGAAAGAACTTTATATGTGAGTGGCAAGTTGTAGAGAAATAAGTTTATATGCGAGTGGCAAGTTGTAGAGAAATAAGTTTATATGCGAGTGGCAAGTTGTAGAGAAATAAGTTTATATGCGAGTGGTAAGTTGTAGAGAAAGAAGTTTATATGCGAGTGGCAAGTTGTAGAGAAAGAAGTTTATATGCGAGTGGCAAGTTGTAGAGAAAGAAGTTTATATGCGCTCTAGGAAAGTGGCAAGTTGTAGAGATGGAAGTTTATAAGAGAGTGGCAAGTTGTAGAGAAGGGAGTTTATAAGAAAGTGTAAGGTGGCCAGATGCTGCATCTCGCGCTCTCCGCGAGCAGGCGCGCTCACTGCTCTCCCGTTCTGGCTGTCCTGGCCGGAGGACTGGACGTTGCCTGTCGCCTGTTTTTTTTTTTTTTTTTTCAATTTATTATCTTTCATTTTAGTTGTTCTTCATTTTAGATTAGTTTCCCTTTTAACTGAAGTTTTCTGTAATTACTTTTATTTCATTTTTATGTTACGAGACCTCTTATTGAATGGTTTTATTTGTCACCAAGTTTTATTTTTTGTATTTTAATACTTCATGAACATTTATGGACTCAAATTTTCTTTGATTTTATTTTAAACTTTAGGAGAAACGTTTTATGCTTTTCATTTTTGCTTCGTTTTATTTATTTTAGATTTTAGGTTATGCTTTTATGATTTTAGGGGTTTTGTTTTATATTTGTACCTTCTTTTTATGGTATCTTTTATTCATATTTATACATTTATCATATTCTTAAGATGTATGCCTCTGACATCACCAAGGCAATGTTTACTATGTTTTCAAACAATAAAGCAGAGACGGTCAGACAGTCAACGA
>BOPN01011920.1:0-2500 GCA_017312705.2 Penaeus japonicus | reverse complement strand
GTAAGTAAATAAGAAATGTATCATTGCCAGGTAATCGATATCAATAATCAGTCCTGAAAAAAACGATAGTTATTCCACATATATATATTTCTTTTTCGTAGGGACTATAATGGGTTTTCTGTGAATATTTTAAATGCTCGTTTATGAAGATACGAACTGCTTCATGTATCCTGACTCTATAAAGCACATGAACAAAAGCAAATCTGTATTAGTCAGTGTAATGCCTTAAAGAGAAACCTTGGGAATGCTTTTATAGCCTTAAGCCAGAATATATATGAAGAGGATAACTCCCTATACATCCATGTAACTCTGCACCTGTTGAAATTGTGATGAAGTTTGACAATTATGAAAAAAACTAATTGGTAACGATTCATGCAAAGAAGCTGAAATTAACCTCTATTTACCTTCCAAATTTTCCAGGTGATATTTATAACATGGTTATGGTTTGAACATCCAAGGACCAATGAATGTTTAGATTCGTTGTTCATTTGGAGCGTTAGAACTCCTCGTCGTAACAATTTCTAATTATTATTGTTATTATTATTTGTTATTAATTTACATCTTTTTGAATTAAATGTCACGGCAACATCCAGAATCGATTGCATTGGCAACAGTTTTCACTTCTTGTAAAGTAAGACAGGTTTTCCACAGGCACTTCGTTTCCCGGAATCGAGTGTGTGTGTGTGTGTGTGTGTGTGTGTGTGTGTGTGTGTGTGTGTGTGTGTGTGTGTGTGTGTGTGTGTGTGTGTGTGTGTGTGTGTGTGTGTGTGTGTGTGTGGGTGATTGCATGTGTGTGTGCATGTGTGTTTGAGTGAGTGTGTGTGTGTTTGTGTTTGTGTGATTGCTTGTATGTGTGTGAGTGTGGGTGATTGCATGTATGTGTGTGTATGTATGTTTGAGTGTGTGTGTGTGTGTGTGTGTTTATGGTTGTTTGAAGAAACTTGTATGCGGTGCGGAAACCTGTTGGGAGCGCCTGTGCGTGTATAAAGGGGGCGACCGGGTGCCTGAGCCGCAGTCTGACGCCCGCCCTTCTCCCAACAGGTGCATCACATCGGCAAACCCGCAGTCTCTCTCCTCGAGTGAGTATTCTCGCGAGGAATAACACAAGACTATAGAACTTTTCTTCCGAGAAAAGGCATAAACAGATTCATCTTTCGCTCGTTTCTGTTACCAGGTGTTATCTATCTATCTATCTCACTCTCACTCTCTCTCTCTCTCTCTCTCTCTCTCTCTCTCTCTCTCTCTCTCTCTCTCTCTCTCTCTCTCTCTCTCTCTCTCTCTCTCTCTCTCTCTCTTTCTATCTATCTATCTATCTTTCTCTCTCTCTCTCTCTCTCTCTCTCTCTCTCTCTCTCTCTCTCTCTCTCTCTCTCTCTCTCTCTCTCTCTCTCTCTCTCTCTCTCTCTCTCTCTCTCTCTCTCTCTCTCTCTCTCTCTCTCTCTCTCTCTCTCTCTCTTTCTATCTATCTATCTCTCTCTCTCTCTCTCTCTCTCTCTCTCTCTCTCTCTCTCTCTCTCTCTCTCTCTCTCTCTCTCTCTCTCTCTCTCTCTCTCTCTCTCTCTCTCTCTCTCTCTCTCTCTCTCTCTCTCTCCAAACATAGTCCCTGTCAAGAGAATCTCTCTCTCTCTCTCTCTCTCTCTCTCACACACACACACACACCTTCACCTTCACCCTCCCTCTCACCCTCCCTCTCACCCTCACTCTCACTCTCACTCTCACTTTCACTCTCTCACTCTTACTCGTACTCTCTTCCTCTCATTCTCACTCTCACATTTATTTTCGCTCTCGCTCTCCCTTCCCCTTCCAACTCCCTCTCCCTCTCACATTCTCTCTCTCAGATTATGACCTCTGTGCTTATCAATCGACTGTCCAATAGATAATGTGTTCTTATCCCCCCAAATGTCCCTTTGATTTGTGCTCGCTGCTCACTACACGTTCTCTCAACCCTTGCTGCTCAATACACGTTCTCTCAACCCATGTCTCTTTGTCATTGCAGCCAAAATGTTGCGTCTGTGCATCATGTTGGCAGTAGTCGGTGCCGCCCTTTGCACCGTGCTGCCTGCCCCGTTGGAGACCATCGACTGCACTAACTGGTGCACTCTTCAAGGGAATAACTATTACTGCTGCGACGAAGAGCGGGAAGGTAAGTTGCGACTACGACTCACCATTCTTGACATCTATTTTCGATGATAAAATGGCAATGACTCATTCATGATGTAAGGAGTTTATCGGTAGTTAATTCAGTTTTTTTTTTTTTTTTTTTTTTTTTTTTTTTTTTTTTTTTTTTTTTTTTTTTTTTTATCCAAATTCATGAAGTCAGAATCTGAGTAGCAGTTATGTAAGAGTTTTTTGTATGCTAATGAAAGTTTTTTTTCATAATTTAATTAATGATGTAGGAATTGGTCGTTAGTTATTTAAGAATTGGTTATTTTTTCTATACCAAGTACGTAGAGTTACTGATTGGCAGTTATTCAAGATTTTTTAATTTCTGATTCCTAATT
>BOPN01011916.1:0-13751 GCA_017312705.2 Penaeus japonicus | reverse complement strand
ACACATTTACATATACATACACATGTATAAATAAACATACATACATATTTATACATACCTATGAATAAAAATATTAATACATATATATGTTATATACCAATATCAATACGAACATGAACATGAACATGAACATGAACATGAACATGAACATCATCAATATCAATATCAATATCAATATATATATATATATAAATATATATATATATATATATATATATATATATGTATATATACATGTGTGTGTGTGTTTGTGTGTGTGTACTGATATGTGTGCATGTATGTATTTCCGTATTTCCGACATTTATCTATAAAACTACATTTCGTTTCTTGTATCATACAATTAAACATTTTTTTTTTTTTATTATTACTGATGAACAGTTAATTTGATTGGTGTTTACCACATACAGCCGACAATTTCGATTTGACATGAAGTATATCAGGGAAAGTATGGGGTAAAACAGGCTGAAATATAGTAAATTTGTAACAATTGGAAAAAAAACGTCTAAATCAGCAAAATAATAATTTAATTATTGAATACTGTATTATTACACAATCTTTATAGACCATATACTAACGTAATCGAACGCACATCCGTAGGTACTGTTTTGTTGTTTTTGGATTCACAAAAATTGGATGATCGTAGGTTAGCGTAGTTTTACACTCATTTTTGTAGTCGCATTACTTTTTATGATAATACTTACTATTTTTCTATACTTGGTGATATATTTATATGTATAATACTCGATGTGTTTGAAGATATAAATTTGGTTCACCTTCCTCATTGTACCTTTATCGCTGCTGCTGCAATCTCTGCGTTTTTGTGTGCTCTGTGTTACAATCAATATTCTCATGCGGAAGTAACAATTAGAAAAACCCCAATGGAACTTTCATGATTTGAATCTGCCGTCACATTTTTTTTTTACTTGAAAAGTAAATAGTTGGCTACTTGTTTCACCACTTTTTTATATTTTTTATGCCTTATGCTTGATTTTTGGCCGCATCACGAATTATAAACCATGGTTTGCCAGTGACCGTGCCAACAAATGGCCGTCCACTTTCGTAGCCTAAGTTAGTCATATTAGTGTCTTAATTCTAATCTTTTATTTGTTTCAGAGGTGTAACCTGAAATAGATTGGGGGCAATAAGGTAGTGGCAGGGGACTGTGGAGCAGGTCAACATCGAATGGGGGTTTGTAGGATGACTATCTATGAAGAAAGGAAGAAAATGAGTTCAGAACAAAAATAAATGGCGGAAGCTGAAGAATGAAGAGTGCAGGTGGTGCAAGCACTGAAAGACAGTGAGGAATTACTAGATGACTGGGAAACAACTGCAAGAATTATCAAGAGATTTGAAGGAGGGTGACAGGGGTCTCTTCTGTTAAGATGAAAGATAAAAGGAAACCTTGTGGTGAAATGAAAAGCTACAAGAACGCGTTAAGAACAGATTGGAAAAAAAGGTGGTGTAGGCAGAGAGACAGAAAGTAGACATGGATTTTGAGAGAGGATGTATGAAGTTAAAAAAGGAAGGGGCAGTAAGTGAGGCTGGAGTAAGGAATGCTTTGAAGTGGATGAAAAATGGAAAGGCGGTGAGTCTAGATGATATTCCAGTGTAGTTGTGGAGACGCTTAGGGTATGTCGCATTGATATTCCTGATAAGGCTGTTTAATAGAATCTTGGAAGAGGAGTAAATGCCTGAAGAGTAGAGGGGTTTTCCGGTACACATTTTCAAGAACAAGGGAGATGCGCAAAGTTGCACAAAGTACCGTGGAAAAAGTCATAGTCTGAGGACTTGGGAAAGTGGTAGAAGCTAGACTAAGGGCACAAGTAACAACCAATTGACAGCAGTATGGATTCATGCCAGGTCGGAGTACGTCAGATGCCACATTTGCTTTGCGAATGTTGACAGAAAAGTATAGGAAAGGCCAGACAGAGCTGCACGATGTATCTGTGGACCTAGAAAAGGCGTATGATAGTGTGTCAAAATATTAATGGTATGGCATGAGGAAGTCTCGAGTAAATGAGGAGTATGTGAGTGTAATGCAAAATATGTATGAGAACAGTCCAACAGCAGTGATGACGGAATGGTTTAATATAAAGATGGAATTGCATCAGGGATCGCCTCTTAAGCCCTTTCCTGTTTACCATGATTGTGGGCAGAATGACTGATGGTATTAGATAGGAGTCTCCATGGTGTATGTTCTTTTTCGACGACACAGTATTCTGTGGAGACACTAGAGAGAAGGTTAAAACACTAACCTTGAAAGGAGGTAACATCCCCTAGAGAGTAGGGGTATGAAAGTCACCCAACGTAAAAAAAGAACACGTGTGTGTAAACGAGAGGGATGGTGGATATGTAGTGTGAATGCAAATCACGTAAGTGAAAAGGTGGGATTTTAAGTATTTGGGATCAACGTTGTAAAGATATGGTGGTATGTGATAGGGGGGTGAGGCAGAGTATAAGCGGGGTGGGATGGCTAGAGAAGTTGTCGTGAAGGATAAGTCTCTTTGAAAGGCCAGTACGACCAATCATGCTGCATGGTTTGGAGACAGTGGCTCTAACCAAGAGACAAGAGATGGAAATAAAGGTGGCAGAGATGAGGTTGTTAAGGTTTTCATGGGGGTAACGAGAAAGGATAAGATCAGAAATTAGTGTATAAGAGGAACCGTACTTATGGGACAGTTTAGAAATAAAGCAAGAGAGGCAAGGTTGCGATGGTTCAGGCATGTGATAAGTAGAGAAGAACATGTCAGAAGGATGATATTAAGTATGGAACCACCGAGGAGAAGAAAGATAGGAAAGCCTAAGCGATTCATGGATACATTGAGAGAATATGAGTAGGTGGTCTGACTCCAGAGGATACAGAAGCTAGAGGAAGATGGAGCCAGATGTTCCGAATTGGCGACCTAAAATAAGAGAAGCCAAAAGAAAAAGAAAATGATTCATTTTCCTTACCATTAATATTTAGTTTAGTTTATTCAATCTAGTTTCAAAATGTTTAATCAATTCAGCTTCGTATTTCACTATTTCATTACTGCTGTATGATCAGGCTTCTATCACAGTTTAAATAACTTTTAAGATCTGTGACTGGGCTGGTGAGGCCATACCTCTCTCTACCTTCAGGTATCACTGCCTCGCCAAGCCATGTTCGATTTTGCTATGCCTTTGCATAGTTTGCCTAAAAAGGCTAAGATTTACGTTTTACATTTTTTATTTTCCGAGAAGGCCGGTAAGAGCTGAAATCATTTATAACATAACTTATGAGTGTTTTTAGTTCCAGCTTGAGGATTTTGTGACAGGGTTGGGCAGTTGCAGTAGTTTTGCCAAATCTCACATCGCAAGATATTTCTTGGATTAGTCGCAGCAGGTTGGTCACAATATCACTTGATTTCCGACCGAAACACGAGTTGGGATATCGCAACACGTGTTTCAGTGTCAAATGCTTTCTGATTGACATATTTCATGTGGACTACAGATGACTTATTGGTGACACAAAAGTGAATCACAATTTCTCAGAATGCTATTTATTAGATAAAAACAAAAAACATTTCTGGAAAACTACTGTACCCTTTCCTAAAAAAGCAATGGAAGGACCATGAACATTAGACAGCATATGCTACTGAACATAAAACAATTATATTTTGATTGTATCATAACAAAAAAATAACAATGATGCAAAAATTGTAGATAAATATATTACAAAGCAATAATAAAAAAAACTTGTATTAATGTAGTTTAGAGATATTACCAGCTTTCTTATTTTCTAAAATCCTCTAAATAGGGAGGAAATCCCTCCCCTAAAAAAAAACAAAAACAAAAGACTTCTGCATTATAATATTACCTGGTTAATTGTGAATATAATCTTAATTTTGTTCTCATCCCCCCTAAGTTTTCTTTTCTCTCATTATGCTCATGTGAAGCCTTTGCTTTATAGGTAGCAGCAACAAACTTTCAAAATTGCTGTTGGTTCAAATCTTTTTTGAACATAACAGTAGATGAAGACATTACAAAAATAAAATATTTCTTCGATGGAAGACTTCATAAGATTTTTCTTATAATCTAGTCCTTCACAAGCTTATTGCAGAAACTGCTTTACCTTCTTAGTGCAAATTAGAAAAAAAACTTGAACTGAAGCTAGTTTTCTGCTTATTCTTTAGCTACTATTGCTCCAGTTTGTAAAGTTTCAGCAGAACACATGCTCCGTAAAGGAATGGAACCTACATTTTGATGACTGAGAGCAGTTTTTGAAAGTTTAAGTAGAACCTATTGATCTATCAGTCATACATAATTATGATAAAGAAACTGACATCTCTGACGTGTGTCACAGAAACAATGAAAAATTTATAATGAAAATGCAAGATGTCACTTGAATTACCTAAAAGCAATTGCAAGAGGCTTGGGTAGAGTAAAAACAGATATGGGATTTTATAAATAACCTTATTTTACAAATCTTATTTTCTTCACTCAGGAAATGAAGTGGTATTTTGATGGCTATTATAAAAGAGCTAGTTTATGGTAAGCATTTATTAAAATTTGAAACTTGAATGATAATATGCAGACAGCTAAGGACTTGGAAATCAATGCTGGGATATACACATGAACCAAATTTCATTTATAAATACTATATTTTACCATTATGATGGTAGATTAATTCAATTAGTAAATGAAACTTTGTTTGAAAGTTGGATTTTCTGTCACTCTTTATGTATTTGTTACCAATGGTACAAAATACAAAAACAATTTTTTTAACAATATAAAAAAAATACAATACAGACACACTAATCTATCAATTATAAAGTACATGTATTGTTGAATTTCAATAAAAAATACATTTAAACTGATGCTCACAAGAAAAAACAGGGAAAAGGCAAACTAAATAAACATTTGCTAGTAATTACAGAATAAACCATATATAACAGCTTATTGTTACCAAGCATGAAAATTGAAAGACAGTATATATTTGTAAATCAACTTTACTGTCATACATACAGTGTATGAAATGCTTCACTTCCTCATGTTACATATCTGACAACTCTAAAATGTTTTATCTCAAGTATAATCTTGAGTTTTTGGGTTTTCATACCAAACATCAGTTAAAATACTTTCTGCTATCTGCTTACCCTTTGTTTTTGTTGATCAAGACATAAAATACTAGATCTGTTATGTTGCACTGTACTTTAATAAAGAATAAACATTTCTATCAAATTATATACATTTTCTTCCCTATATCAAGGATATTCAATTTAAATATTTTCACCAGGTACTGCAAACAACCTGTAAAAGACCTCTCAACATCAATTTTTTGTAATTCTCAATCCCAATGAAACAGTCTCCCCAAGCCTTGCCTCTAGTCTGAGTCTGAGCCTGACCCAGAACCTGAGGAGTCCGAGTCAGAGCCAGAGTCTGAGCCTGACCCTGATCCTGAAGCCCTGCTGCGTGCAGGTGAGCCTCGCTGTGATGGGGATCGACTTGGGCTCCGCTTGTTGGATTTGGCCGATCTGCTTGATGCGGCTGACTTAGCCGACCTGTAATGTAACATGTTTTGAATTTGTAGAGATTTTTGTTTGTTTGCTCCATTCACATTTTCATACAAAATACTTTCATCAAGCAGTAAAAAATGACTAGTTAGTCTTCACTGATCCTGCTGACAGGCATTTGTTCCCTTCACTGAACTTTAACACTTGGCCCAAAACAGAAAGAAATGAAATAAAGAACAAATCCTTGTTAGGCCAAGCTGTTTATCACCCCAGCGTTAGAATTACCATCTAACACCATACCAAGGAAGACTTCCTTCAACAAGGAAAATAAAATATTCAAACATGAAGTGATGTCTGGTTGTGCTGCAATAACTAGACTGAAGAATTATTTAGAGTCATGTTTTCTCTATTGTAGAGCTTTGGGTAGTAATGCCACTGCTGCATATTTGAGAGCAAATAGATTTTCTTGATAACTTTAAGTCTGTGACATATAAAAGTATCTACTGTTCTAATTATAAAGAATAAAATTGTTTCTGTGCTGCCAATATGTTGAAACTCAGTTTGTGCAGTCTGAGTGAGGTTATAGTCTCAGAAATTAGGTACACATGTAGTAAATACTGGCTGGAGGAGAGATGTATCTTAACTCCAAATAGGCAAACTTCGGAGCTGAGTTGGAGGTTGCAGGCTGAGGGTGGACACATTAAGCACTCCCGCTAGTCATTACCTGGCATTACAACTAGACATTGATTTTGTGCCAAATATACAAACTTTTCTACACACACAAAAAAAAATATTTAGTTGATTTTCTATTTAGTAAACTGACATCTAACAAACACTGAGAGCCATACAGATTTTGTACAAACAAAAACAAAAGTAAGCTTACCTTTCAGACCTAGCAGGGGATGCACTTGGGGACCTGGAGGGTGAGCGAGATGGGGAACGGGTCTTCGACTTGGAGCGAGAGCGAGACCTGGATGCTCTGGACCCTGAGGCTGAGCGAGAGCGAGACCTGCAGGCAGACATGGAAAGAATGAATATGACGAATGGCATCCAAGCACTAAAATGTCAGAGGTAAAACATATCAGCTCCAGTAAAACCTAGCCAAGTTTATGAAATTTCCTAGCTGGTATGTGGGCAATTACATTTGAACATTTTAACACAATGAGCAAATCTAGTCTCCAATAGACATGATAGAGGAGGAGGCAGGGATGAAAGAAGGAGGGGAGTAGAGAGAGAGAGAGAGAGAGAGAGGGATAAAGAGGGATTACCAGAACATTATGAAAATTTGATTAGAACTGGGCATTGTGAAATGAAATGAGTTAGTTGAGCAATCTGAAACATGACAAATAAACTGAAGTAAAAAACTACCTTGATTTTGATTTGCTTCTGGACCTGCTTCGTGACTTGCTTCTTGAACCGCTGCGAGATCTGCTGCGAGACTGACTTCTGGACTTGCTGCGAGATTTGCTGCGAGACTTGCTACGGGACTTGCTACGAGACTTGCTACGGGACTTGCTTCTGGAGCTACTCCTTGACTGGCTTCTTGAGCGTGAACCTGACCGGCTCCTTGAACGTGAACCTGATCTACTTCCCTGCCCGTCCTTGTCCATCATCGGAGTGCGTGACCTTGACCTCTCACTGCCCTCATCATCTGATCCTTTAGCACTACCTACATTTCCATACAAAACCATTAATCAAATATTCTATGGAAGAATGATTTTATTCTTGATTTTTTTTCATAACTAATCCTGATGAGACTGAACAATCAATGATGACACAAGATATTCAGATCTAAAACTCTAAATATTCTCTTTGTATTATGATGATAATACCTGTCATTAAAATCTTTAAATCAAAATGTTCCCTTTGGGTTATTTCAGTGCTTCATATAAAAAAAATAATAATAATAAATAAAGACAACCTAATATTAAGGAAATTTCATTCACCATACCTTTATCATTCTCTTCCACTTCCATCTCTTCCTCCTCCTCCTCTTCCTCTTCTTCCTCTTCCTCATCGTCACCAGGTGGCTCTAGCATTCGTTCCCTAAACCGTTGTGTCTTGTGTTCCTGTGCAATGAGAGGACGATGGCGCACCACAAGCCTAGAATTGTTGGGCTGCTGACCTTGCTTGAGTCGTCGCTTGCTCAGTCGCACTCTGTTTTGGGAGAGATTTACTTTTAATATTTCTTAAGCTATCAATATTATTAAATAAACATTACATCCATCACCATAATTCTTATAACCCCCATCATCTTGAGTTATAGTTGAACCTAACTGTATGTTAAATATCAAAGTTATCAAAATGAGGAAAAGAATCATTACTTACCATCTTTTTCTTCAGTAATTATAATAGATCTAATCAACAAAAAATAGATGAAAATAGAATGAAGCACCGTGAACCCACCTTGTTTCGAGCTCATTGTAGTACACTCCATCATCACGAAGTACAAAGAAGTAATTCTCTTCGTAGCCCTTTGAGGCCTTGTTCTTGACATTCCAGTTGTATTCTCTTGCCATGAGGTAGTCGTACTCATCCTCATCCATGTAATCCACATTTTCTTCGGCATCTCGTTTTCTCTTCTTTAGGGTATCATCAGTTGGCAAGAAGTAAGCCACAAACTGTTCTCCCGATTCGTCCATCACACCCCTGGTATGAGTAAGATGCAATCAATCAATGTATAATACTGAAGAACAAGTTTCCCTTTATTCTGCTTACTGTTCACTTCCCTTCACAAGTTGTCATAATCTAAAATTATTTTTTCTTAATAGTTACAGAACAGTATTTAAAAATTATTTATAAATATGAAATCAGTTTCTAAATTAAGTCTGGGAAACATACCTTATCATCTTGAAACATTATGATCACAGTTTGATTCTATAACAAGTCTAAATAGTTTAATTCAGTTTCCAATACAAGGTGGAAAATACCACTTTAATGGGCATAAGTGGTTTGCATTGATGAATAACACTAACTTTTTTGATTACTAGAAGTTTAATTCTTCTTCTATAATTTATCACCATGTATGTATTTGCTTATTCTAAGTGCTAAATAAAAGAACGAAACCTACTAAACAGATTAACATTTGATAAACATATCTTACCTAATCATTGCTTGTGACATTTCCTCCAGCTGGGCTGGCATTGGTCTACCCACAGGGGCAGGGTCGGAGTCGAAAATGACCTGGGCACATGGGTACTTCCACAGGCTGAAGTCTGGGAATACTGGTAGTTCTTCCACAGCTGTGACCCCTGGCTTGCTGTAGTGGTGTGTGAGAGGCTCTTTAACATCAAGGAAGGTCTTCTCAATAGCTCTCAGCTGGCTCTCTCTGTCAGTGTATACATTCTCATCCTGAAAGTAGTAAAGTTTGGTCAGCTTATATTCTCTCAATCAAGTAATGTAGTGGGAGGAATATGAACAAATGATGCAGAAGAAAATGCTAGTCATATCTCAGCATTTGCAAGATTCTTTTGATAGAAAATTATTCTAGTGAATATTTCCTATCACAAATGCATGTTATTTGACAATTTTATAATACATACTACTACTCTTATTTTCATAGAAAAATGCAATTAATCATATACTATAGCTACATAAGCATATACATACAGTAGCCTTCCTCCTGCGTGCTGCAAAACCAACAGTAGCTTCAATCTTCTCCATTGTCTGAGGCTGGAACCTAGTTGGCTCAGTGGAGATATATTCAGTCCTGCGCAACCATGACACATTGACATGGTGATGGCGGGAACGTTTGGCATCCTGAAGTAAGGACATGACATTAAAATAATAATAATAATAATAATAATAATAATAATAATAATAATAAATAAAATAATAATAATAATGATATTATTAATAACAATAATTATAATAGTAGTAATAATAAAATAACAATAACAATAATAATAAAAATAATAACGATAATAATCATCATCATTATCATCATCATATTAATAATAATATAATAATAACAATAGCAATAACAATAATAATTGTAATAATAATAATAATAATAATAATAATAATAATAATAATAATAATAATAGCAATAATAATAAGAATAATAAGAATAGTAAAATTAATAAATACATTTTCATCACTCTATAATGATAACTCTCTCAACTCAAGTATTGTAGAATCTGGGAAGAGAAAAAGACAAAGCTTAAAGTCCTAAAAAGACTCTCCCTTCTTTCAGTCTCACCTGTGGAGTGAGAATGTCATCTTCCAGCAACCTCTCATCGGTGGGATGCAACTGTGCATTGGACTGAGGTGTGTAAGCTTCTGGGTTGATCAGGTCAATTGTGACTCCGAGATCATGCTCAGTGAGAACTTCATAACGATAATTCTTTTCTAAAGAGGTCTGTTTATACCGCACATATCTGTAGACAAAGAACAAATTTCGAAGAAAATGTCAAGAATCAGCATTTTTTAGAATTGTATATATCAATATCACAGGTACAAACTGAGGGTAATATCAATTATGGGCTCTTACTAATAGCTGAGTACTTACCTATTAGAATCAAATGGGTAATTGATGAACTTTGGATCAAATGGGATATCTGGTAATGTGTTGCAGTACTTGACCCTACTCACGAGGTCAGATCTGTGGATTGAGGCAAAGTAGCGTATTACCATTTATTCAGTAAACTTTTATAAGGAGAGTACAGAAATTTGTGGCAAAGTCTTATCAGAAAGAAAAGACATTTCAATTGAAGATGCATTACATTATAAGCATTGTTTCATACAAAAAGATAATGTTTACTTACTGTGGTAAAAATAAAAGTAATATCAGGATATATTTAAAAAAAGGAAAAATCTATTGGCTCTGTAAAGAACTACCAGAGACTACACTGAGGTCAAACACTTGCCTTCTAATCTGTATTTGTTCCTGTGGGGGGAGGCTTGCGAAGAAAAAGATATTGCTTCAATTGAAATATTCACTTGTGTATTCTGAAGCCACCCCCTTAAGTTACAGTTCATACATCATGCAATTCATAACATAAGTAACAAATATCAAATTACACATATTTAATCTTTAAGAAGTGTTAAGGTCTTCTTTCACAATAGGTATCATATACTGCTTGCATGTCAACAAAAAATTCTCCATGGATATACATTATATGAAGCGTTACTTAAACATCTTGACTGTTCTACATAAGTCTGCTTTAAAATTACTTTGGTACTACTGACCATTATTTCTTCCAGTGGATAAAGAAGCAACAATGTAAATATGCTTTCATAATATTGTAAACATGTCACATGATATATTTAAAAAACTCCAAGGGTAATAAAAATTTGATTTTATAAAATTAAGACCCCAAACACATAAGTAACAAATATCAAATTACACATATTTAATCTTTAAGAAGTGTTAAGGTCTTCTTTCACAATAGGTATCATATACTACTTGCATGTCAACAAAAAATTCTCCATGGATATACATTATATGAAGCGTTACTTAAACATCTTGACTGTTCTACATAAGTCTGCTTTAAAATTACTTTGGTACTACTGACCATTATTTCTTCCAATGGATAAAGAAGCAACAATGTAAATATGCTTTCATAATATTGTAAACATGTCACATGATATATTTAAAAAACTCCAAGGGTAATAAAAATTTGATTTTATAAAATTAAGACCCCAAACACAGCTAATAACTGCGTCACAACTGCAGGAAAGAAATTTCTACAAAAAAGGAATATGGGTAATCTTACTAGGAGGTTCACATTTCTGGTACCAATAATATAGGTACAGATGGACAGCTTAATGCTTTTATTCTCCCTGCAGTATATGGTCACAACTCTATTCATTTTGAAAATTAGTCCTCTTGTTTCTAAGAAACAGTACTTTTATTAACCCATTGCAGAATGACCTAACTGGCAGTCAGGATGGGTGGTCTACGATGCTGGCTGCACCGGCTAGAAATTAGAGGGATGGGGAAAGTGTTTTCTCCAGCCTCTGGGTAGCACAGGCTAGCCCAATCAATATTTTTTTCATAAATCCATCACAAAATACAGTTTAGGCTAACTTTGGAACCCTGTAGCTCTCAAGCTTGCGCTTTCTTCATTTTGCCATTGTATTCATGCTAATTACTCCAATTTTTTTTTATTTTATCATAATTCAAACAATATAAAAATGGAAAAAAGCAGCACAGGCATCTCCATTCCACAGTTTCCCTGAATAAAATCAGCCCTGTCGCATCTTCCTGTATCAAAAAATGTGTGGCTGAAGAAGAAGAGGAAGAAAAAGAAAGTGAAACACGATTCCTGTGTTCGAAAGTTTACATACTTGAATCTGTCTACATCTCTAACCATGATGATTTTCAACTACTTTTGAATGAGTATAGATAAGCTTATTCTGCCTGCACACATCATTATATTATCATTCCAGTGGAACTCCGCTGTAATCAGAGCCAACCAGACAGGCTGCCAACCCGCCACATGCTCCAATAATTATTCTGGTTTGGGCCAATGCTTTTGTATGAACATACTATCTAAATACAACATTTACTATTTTTTTTAAAGCATCAAAGACAAAATAAATATTTTTTTCAGACTACTTAGAACTAAAAATAAGAATAAAGTTATAAAGAAAAGAGACTTGTCATCAAAGGAGTAAACAGTCCATGAAATATCCTACAGGATTATATGTAGATTATATTTTTTGGCATTTTTGCCATAGCCCTGACTGGTGCAGAGTAATCATTATATGTGTTATGCCATGAGGATCATGTCTGAATTGTAACAAAACCATGTATCACATATTTCATTATAGATTACGCATATATCAACCGCATTTGAAAGATTCCTGTTTCCCCATTAAAAAAAAAAGAAAATCTCAAGAGTCCCACAAGCCTGCTGGATGGGTTGGGGGCTAACATGGAACCTAAACATTTGTTATGGAAATCATCATTGTATTTAATCTGAGCACATCTAACTACATGAGCAAATATGTACCTAGTCCCTGGAAGCCTTACATATTTCAATAAGCATAATAGAATTCTGCCTCTTCATTCCTACATAATTTTCCTAGTAATCTTAAATAACAACACATAAATGTAATTGAAAGCTATAGAAACCCTTCATTCCTGCTTTAATTGGCTGGTATGGGCTGAAACTACAGTACATTTGGACAGCACAGATCACAAGCAATCCATCAGATATATATAAGTATCGGCAAGTCGATATATTAATAACATTCCCAAAAATAGTAATTCTGATACATCTGCTTATATTTTCCAATAATTTTGAAAACCATGGAATATACAGGACAATGAAGTATACAGAATAATTCCTGTCTTTTCCTCTTATTATTTCAAAGCTACGTATCAAGACCTCAGTTCCTTATCAATATCGAATATGCATCAAGCTTCTCTCTCCACTCCTAAACAAAAATGTATACATAATAACACTAAAAATTGTCCCAAATGAACCCGGCGTAAATGTAGAAACGAAAAATTGACACAACCAACGCGAATTTTCAGATTTCTTTGCTTTCAGACATTCCCTTAACCTCTCACACACTACACATCATTCTTACCTTCTTTCTCCAGTTCTCGGTCGTTTATCTCTGTCCACATTGTGATTCTGGTTGACAGTGGGCGGCATTTTGTGAAGAAACTAATCCCCTTTGCCTTGGCTCTCGTTTATGGCCGACACAATAACAAACAAGTCTCGATTGTGCATTCGCAACGGACGAAGTTTTCTCCATTTTCTACCATTTCCCTGTGCTCTTTAATTCTTAGATTGCTTTTAAATTAATTTATTGTTGTGATGATTTACATTTGATTTTCATAGGTTAGATAGATGCGATAGGCATGGATAATGATGTCGCTTAGATTAATTTTTCATAAATTATCATTTCGGCGTCTTTCCTTGACCTTCAAGGTTAACGTATACTTAGGACTAGTTCAGTCATTTGTTTTCATTTTTTTTGTGAACTAATTGGATATCATACGTAGGTATTATGAAGATGTCCAGAAAATGTGCTAAATTTGAGTTTTGTTCTGTAAAAGTGCCGCCACGTTGAAAGTGACAGAAAACGGAGTACGATGGATGACTTTACTATTTCTTTCTTGCATCCGCACACATACAAGTACACTGTGTTTCCTAACTTATTTGCAAGTGGACTATACGATACATATACCAATTTAGATGAAACACCACACACACAGACATACACAAACACACACAAACACACACACACACACACACACACACACACACACACACACACACACACACACACACACACACACACACACACACACACACA
>BOPN01011915.1:5000-7500 GCA_017312705.2 Penaeus japonicus | reverse complement strand
ATCATAATCATTATCATTGTCACATTATCATCATTAATATCGTAATTATATTCTTAGATATCCTTATCATTATTTTTATTATCATTATTTATGAACCAATAGTTTTCATTATCGTTATTATTATTACTATTTTCATTACTATTATTGTGATACTTATTATCATTCTTATTGTTATAATTAGCCTTATTGGTTTCAACATTAGCATTAGCATTAGCAATAGCATTAGCATTATCAATGATGCTATTACTATCATCAATATCATCCTCATCATCACTATCATCTTGATCATCATTGCTCTTACCATCATTTCTATCATTACAATGCAATATCCATGTTCTTCCAGTGATTTTACTTTTGTCCTCCCTTGATGCTGGCCACGAAAATAAGCAAGTCTAAAGCGGCTGGCAAACCCCTTTCAAGTAGACATGAAAATAAAAGAAATTCAGTTCAATTAAAAAAAAAATGTTCAAATCAATTATTGAACATAAACTTTAAGGGAGTCGTCCTCCGAATTGGGTCGAAAAATCATATTTTTTAAATAATTGTGTGTGAATTCGTCACAGTCAGACACATCATCTCTGACATCGCTGGCGGTCATACGACAAAAACATTAGGTTTAAATGGCCGATCTTTAAATGGCCCAAACGACCTTGACGCGGAGAGGGAGGCGTGGCAGTGATGGAATTATCCTGTATATGCTGTTTTTTGTGTGTTTTCTCCGGTTTTTTGCATACTTTATGTTATAATATGTTTACAGTACGATAACTTCGGCACGACAGCTGGGCACCTCAGATAAATGCTCACAAGAGTCAGTTACCCTGATAGCACGCAAGAGGGATGACATCGCTTTTTTGGCGGTGCTTTATTACATGTTTTTGGTGTATTTTCTTGTGAATAATTCAAAATGCCTCATGTGAGTGCTAAAAAGAAAGCGTTTATTGACTCTAGAGTAGAAAACTTTCAGAAGAAAACGAACAGACCAACAAACACCTGCTGAAGCAGGTAGTCATCAGCATCCCCACCCCATTTTGGCAATGACCTGGAAGTGACCTGACCTCCCAATAATGACCTCACAAACCTTACTGATGAAATATATAAGTACAGATTCCCTATTAATAATTTTCCTTGTCATCTACATGTTGTAATACAATGTGCAACATAAAAACGCAATTATCTCAAAACTTTTTTTTTTGCATAAATGTTGGAATAACTCGGCATGTAATGGATCGATTTTTATATTTCTTGTAGCAAAATAATCGTGGGAATGGGTTTTAAAAATCCATGGGAGGAAACGCATTTGTTTTGTTTTAGGAATTAATAATAATTTTTAAAATGGCATAATTAAAGATAAAAAAAACTCGTTTTTGCAATTGTCACTGTGCATTTATTTTTTAAGATAAGCTTAAATGCCTCCATGCGTTTTTAGATAAGGGGTTTCTTCTATGTATAAACGAAAGGAAATAGTCATTCTCTTAATAGTTAAAAAGTTATAACACACTTTCTAAAGTCTCTTGAAATCGAGGTGTTTTTATTTTTTACACAAAAACTACTTGTCCGATTTTAATGAAAGTAAATATATAGTAGCAATATATAACAATAATTGTCATGTTAAATTTTAATAAGCCTACTTAAAAAACTGTTGTCAGGAGAACCAAAAATCGTTAATCGCAGTCGTCAGAGAGAACTACTCCCTTAAGCCCAAAAGTGCATATGGGTTGCACATAAAAAATCGCACATGACCTAGTGTTTTCTTTTATAGACGTGGACTGTCCTACCTATTGCATCAGGCTGTTAGACATTGGAAAATTGTCTGGTAGCATTGTCCATTAAAAGAGGGACTCTCTCCTCCACCAATTAGCTCTCGAGTTGTCAAGGTTGGAGTTTTTGGGGTTATTTTATACTGTTAGCAACACAACACATTGTTTTTATATATGTTTGGCAAAACTCGATCGTCCAAACTGTTTTTCCTGCAATTTTTTTTTTTTTTTTTTTTTTTTTTTTTTTTTTTTTTTTTTTTTTTTTTTTTTGTGATAGTTTCCCGGTTATCATTTCTCATGATTTTATTTCGAAAACATTATATGACTAAATACTAGAGGATTGTATAGTATATATGAAGTTACGTATATCAAGTGATATGGTATGCCACCTTCGAAAAATTGTTAAGGTTTATTTTAAGCATCGGCTTAAGGCCTAAACTGATAATTCGCAAATATCTTGCCTGTGTATGACATCCATTTCCACCGTATGCGCGCACACACAAACACACACACACACACACACACACACACACACACACACACACACACACACACACACACACACCCACACACACACACACACACACACACACACACACACACACACATACACACACATACACACACACACACACACACACACACAAAACACACACATACTCTGTTGGTGAATTTGTCGTATTACAAATATGCATATTATTTTTTACGTGAGGAAATACCAACTAACTAATGAATGGTTAACG
>BOPN01011912.1:12500-13776 GCA_017312705.2 Penaeus japonicus | reverse complement strand
GGGGGGGGGGGGGGGGGGGGGGGGGGGGGGGGGGGGGGGGGGGGGGGGGGGGGGGGGGGGGGGGGGGGGAGGGTTATTATACTGAAGAATTATCATCTTGTTGAACATGTCCAGAATCCCTTGTGTTGGCAGTAGCTTCCAGAGGACACTATCATTACTCCAAAAGCTGTAATTCTTTAATACCGAGGGCTATTTTGTTGATTTTGACTACGAGACGTTGTTGTGAGTTTTAGAAAGGGAAAATACGATCTGTAGATAGCTTAATAGAAAGGTGTGAGAGGAGGCTGCGTTTCCATGGAATAAAAGTGAACAAACGTTACACGAAATGCCAGCAGTTTTTTTTTTTTTTTTCCAAGGAACTACAAAAAAAGAAAAAAAAAAGATTAAAAAGACACAGAATAAACAAGAAAAAAAGCACAAATATTGCACATAAAAGAATAACTTTATTTACACAGCAGCAGCAACGACAACACGCACTCATAAAATTGTATAACTTCCTCTCTTTCCCCTTTTTTTTCTTTCCTTTTTTTCTGTTTACACGAGAGAGGCGTAAACCCGAGGAGCGACCAAGTCCGGGAGGTCGTGAGGTGTGCCAGGCATCGACGAGCCAGTCTCCAACAGAACGTCAGAGGGTGAAGGTGTGCGCGGCACTCGCTCTTCTCGCGCTGTGGTGCGAGTTTGATCTTTCGAAAGTGACTGGCGATCTGCATGGGTGGTTGAGGTCCACGTGTCTTTCGCAAGTGTGAGTGTGTCACAATTACGTTATTTTATTTATTCTATTTTTTTTTTTTTTTCTTCAAAGTTTATCCTTCACCCTTTCCTTCACATATCACATATTTATTTCTATCATATAATTCGGCTTCATAAAAAGTCCCTCGGAGATATAGACCTTCTGTCACCGACATCTCTACTCCCTTCTTGTTTAGTGCTGTATCAAGAACCTTTCTTGTTGAATCAAATTAATCAGTGTGCGACCAGGAGAGCGAGACAACATCGCTGAGAGACTTGACGCAATGAATTAAAAAAAAAAAAAAAAAAAAAAACTGTGTCAACAACCATAAGTGCCACGTGAGCGTATTCTCCCGAAGCTATTCCGAGAACATGCATATTTAACGACCCTTTCTGAGCCTGGCATTGTTTTGCTTTGTGTCTTGCCTGTGATCTGATTAGCAGTGTTTTCTTAGCATCGTATTGTTCGGTTCTTCTTTCCGTTAGTATCCTTGCTTTGTGATTCGCTTTTGGTTCTTTCTTCCCAGTGGGAGTTCTGTCACTATTA
>BOPN01011910.1:0-5000 GCA_017312705.2 Penaeus japonicus | reverse complement strand
TGTGTGTGTCTGTGTATATGTGAACGTGTGTGAGTGTGTGTAAGTGTATATAGACCTAGATATCCATAGATATACGCAACAAGATTTTAAAGATCTTTAATTAACTCCCCTCAACTCACTTAACAACTAACCAAAGAAATACACAGTAAGAGAAGAGTGGTCGAGAGCTGCCAAGGAAGTCAATATCCTGCAAGAAGTGTGGGAGAAAAGACAAGAGGAGAAGGAGAATATATATGTGTGTGTATATATATATATATATATATATATATATATATATATATATATATATACATATATGCATATACGTATAAACAATACACAAAATAAATATCTATACATCCATGAGTCTGGCAATCTACTCAACAAGTTTATTCATCTATCTATATATCTATCTATATGTTAAGTATCTAAATCGTTTATCTATCTATCCATCTGTTTAACCATCCATCTTTCTATCTCTCTATCCATATCTCTCTCTCTCTCTCTGTCTCTCTGCCTGTTTCTCTTTTGATCTTCCTCTGTCTAAAACAGAAATGTTAAATATTTTTTGTGTTGATCCCTTAATGAATGTTGCAAAAAGAGAAATAGTGAGAAAATACAAGATTACTTTTTATTCTGATATTTGCTTACTTATTCATGTTAGTATCAAGTTAGGCTTATGAGAAGAAGAAGAAAAAAAACAGATAAGATATAAAGGATATTGAAAGTCTATGATAAAAAGAAAGAGAGAAACAGATTTTTTTTCTATTAAAAAAAAATCAAACTAACAACAAAATAATAACAAACAATAACGATAAAAATCAAGAGTCCTCATAAGGATACCATACCCCTTCCCCCTCTCCCCTCTCACCCCTCCCTCCCACTTAATTTCTCCGAGTGAAAATCCTCAACGAAAATCCAACAGACAACATTCAAGTGGCGAACAGACGAAAGTGTAGAAGGGGGAAGGAGAGCGAAAAGTGGCCAATGCACTTTATATCCATTGGGGTCAACGTTAGTGCCTGTCCAACCGAGGGAGTGAAAGGACCAGGGGCTAAATTTATAGTATGAAATGGACAGTCACTGTTGATTTGGTGAAATTGTGTGAGTTGGTGGGAGAGGAGGAGGAGATACAAGGGGTAGGTGGGAGGGGCTGGGTGGGGGGGGGGGGGATTTTGGGTGTGTGGGTGTGAGTGGGTGTAGGTGTGGGTGGGTGTTGATGTTTCTATGCTGTGTGTGATGGTGTAGGGGGGGGGGGTAGGTGGGTGTGGATGGGGGGGGGGTGTAGGTGTTTCTGTGCTGTGTGTGAGTGAGTGGGTGGGTGTGTAGGTGTTTCTGTGCTGTGTGGGTGTGGGTTGTGTGTGTGTGTGTGTGTGTGTGTGTGTGTGTGTGTGTGTGATTTAAGTTTTTGAAAATGCAAGCAAACATGCTTACAAACTTTTCAATCAATGTATAATTTTACGCTCAGAAATGTAGGTGGCAAGTCCTACAACATCTAAACAACAGGTGAAATGAAGTCCATAATTGGTTGACCTATTACTGACAAAAACAACCCCTGTATAAGCATTGTTGGCGCTTGCAACAATATCAAGAAGTGCAACAAAAGCATTTGCATTGGAATCCTTTATATTCAATAACGTGACAGTGCATTGAAATCAAAATGTTTTCATGACCAGAAGCAACTAATGACATATTATTTATCCTTGCAACATGCAGTAGGATAAAGGCAATGAGATGTATTCTTTATACTGTATATTACTCATTAAGTTATTACAACAAAATTGATAGGCAGTCGTGAGGTTCGTAGTTGCGTAAGAAGAGAGAAATATGGGTGGGTGGGGGGAGACAGAGAGAAAGAAAGAGAGAATGAGAGAGAGATACAGAGATTCTTAGAGAAAGGAAGTGTGGAGAGAGAGAGGGACGGAGAAGCAGGAAGAGAGAGAGAGGGGGGGGGGAGAAGAGAAGAGAAAATGGGAAAATATATAAAACTAGAGAGAGAAAGAGAGAGAGAGAGAGAGATACAAAGGATCTCAGAGAAAGAAAGTGTGGAGGGAGAGAGGGACGGAGACGTAAGGAGAGAGAAAGGGGGGGAGGGAGAAAGAGAAGTAAAAAAAAGAGAGAGACTTAACCAAAGAGTGAGAGAGAAGAGAGAAGGAGGATAGAAAGAACTAGAGAGAGAGAGAGAGAGAGAGAGAGAGAGAGAGAGAGAGAGAGAATAAGAACGAATGAACAGTTAGATAACCAAGGCGATGATAAATAACAAATGACAAAATGATGAATGAATAAGTGAAAAGATGAATAACAGAAAGGAACTCATATCTATCTATCCATTCGCGTTTTTCTTTTCTTTAATCAGTTCAATCAATTTATTTCATCCATTCAATCTTTTAACTTACCTTTTTTTCAATAGCACGTAGGCCTAGCAACTCCTCCGCGCTTGTTCAATTGCACCAAAGCCGACACGATGAATCCTTTGCAAGATCTGTGAACTGGAATGCAACAAGCGTCGGTGTATCTCAGTTGTCGGAGCTGAGGAAGCTGAAGCTGAAGCTGCAATTGCAAATGAACTGGAGATTTGCATGATTTTTTTTCCGTTTTCTTGTTTATTGGGTTTTGAGTTATTTATTCTTCTTTTGATGTTTGCTTGTTTGTTTTCTTTGTGTGTGTTTGTTTTGTTTTGTTTCTGTGTTTTTCTTATCAGCATTTTTTTTTTTTTTTTTTTTTTTTTTTTTTTTTTTTTTTTTTTTCTTTCTCTCTCTCTCTCTCTCTCTCTCTCTCTCTCTCTCTCTCTCTCTCTCTCTCTCTCTCTCTCTCTCTCTCTCTCTCTCTCTCTCTCTCTCTCTCTCTCTCTCTCTCTCTCTCTCTCTCTCTCTCTCTCCCTCTCTCTCTCTCTCTCTCTCTCTCTCTCTCTCTCTCTCTCTCTCCCCCTCTCTCTCTCTCTCTCTCTCTCTCTCTCTCTCTCTCTCTCTCTCTCTCTCTCTCTCTCTCTCTCTCTCTCTCTCTCTCTCTCTTTCTCTCTCTCTCTCACCCTTCTTCTATCAGTAAGGTTTAGAGAAAATATTTTATTTACACCATACATGTTTTATTTCTTACAGCAAACAGTTATTACAACGTCGGTAAATATCTGTTGAGTTATTGACTGAAAAATAGATAATATTGTTGATCTGATATAATTCTCATATACAAGAAAAATTATAATTCCTAACATTCCATCGTAGATTAGATAATTCATTACATTTATCCGATAAAACTCGGTGATATTTTGTATGCAAATGAGCTGTGTGTGTGTGACAATGACAATGATTTGCAGATTTTGTCAGCTGATTGTGACGTCACGATGACAAATAAAGCTTTGATTTCAGATGGATTATAACATTATCATTTTGTCTATCGTCACAGCTTTGATCCTTAACATTACGTAAATCGCATTCCTTAAGTCTACGATCGTTCTAATATCTTGTATATATTTTATGTACATATACATGTATAATAGTGTTTAGTTATGTTAAAGTATTAGAACGTGGATGTTTTGTGTGAATGTTTCCTTGTATAGGTTATAGTAAGTGTGTGTGTATGTGTGTGTGTGTGTGTGTGTGTGTGTGTGAGTGTGTGTGTGTGTGTGTGTGTGTATCTGTGTGTGTGTGTGTGTGTGTGTGCTTGTACGTGCGTGTTTGTTTGCATTTGTTCTTGTAGTGAGTTGTATGAGTGGATGCATCTGTGTGTGTTTATATACGGGTGGGAGTGAGTACATCTGTGTATTTATCTGTTTATACTATCCGCGTATACAAAGAATAATAATATCAATCGGAATGTAATAATAGCCCATTACACAATCAAGAAAATATTACATATAATACATATACTACACAAAACATTAGTGATGCAGGACCGGTATTGAGATACCCATTAATACAGGAAACAAAAATACACATAATTCCAACATAGTTTGGGTTTACAGGCCTTCCTAACTACCACATGATTAATCCTCATAACACACTCATACATATACAGATTGTGCTATAAATAGACTTACAATTCATAGAGGTTGATGAGTGAAATAGGACTTTCTGCCGGATCCCCACAACGGCAGAATAGGGATCGGTACTTGGAGGTTACAATTACATATCTACTTATACAGAGGTTTTATACATACATACACACACATATATATGTATATGTATATGTATATGTATAAATATATATGTGTGTGTGTGTATATATATATATATGTATATACAAGTATATATATGTGTACACACACACACACACACACACACACACACACACACACACACACACACACACACACACACACACACATATATATATATATATATATATATATATATATATATATATATATATATATATATATATATGTATATATATATATATATATATATATATATATATATATATATATATATATATATTTTATGTGTGTGTGTGTGTGTTTATCTATTTATCTATATATTTACATACACACACACACACAAGCAATACACACATATATATACATAAATGGAAGAGCAAGTTGATCTGCAACAGCAAAGAAAAGAATATGTATATATGTATATAAACACACACACACACACACAAACACACACACACACACACACACATAAAATATTATTTCTAAAATAGATTAATTCCTTACGGTCATGAGTAAAAGTCCAGTTCATCGTCTTTCCAAAAGCGGACGATCTGACTAAATCTATGATGAGATTAGCGCTTGAGATGATCCATCACTCTCTGCTGAAGACAGATCCATGTGGCTTCCGGTTCATAGGTCAAACTGCGGTAGGATTGTTTCAGGTCAGTGATAACCGAGGTCATTCTCGTTCCTTTGAGTGCGGTGTAGGTTGACACACTATGGAAACGTGGTGCTCCCTGTTTGAGCATCATGTCGAGATCTCTCTCTTTCTCTCTTTCTCTCTCTCTCTCTTTTTCTCTCTCTCTCTCTCTCAGTCTCTCTTAATCTCTCTCTCTCTCTCTCTCTCTCTCTCTCTCTCTCTCTCTCT
>BOPN01011907.1:5000-7500 GCA_017312705.2 Penaeus japonicus | reverse complement strand
CGGGCACTTTGACCGTGTTTTGGCCTTGTTTTAAAACAGATGCGTGTATATTTTGACAGGCTAATGTAGCCCAAACTTACAAGCATTTTAAGACGTACACAAACAGGCGGTTGGTGCATAGCTGTCGTGCAACATGCAATAACATTTAGATGTTCTGCGTGGTGGTGCCAGTGGCTGAGATGGAGGTCGCGGAGTAATATTCCTGGTGGTGGTGAAAGTACTGCTGAGGATAGTGTAACTGATTGGCATTGGTTTATTTACACTACATTTAACCATGCCTTACAAAAAGCCAAGGCTTACTGTTTTGTCCCACGTCGCTTGATATTACATTTGCATATGTGAAATATTGCTTTTAGTTGCTACTTGCGTTCTAAATGACTCCCTCAAACCCTTTTCGAATTTGAAAATTCGAATGATAAGCATGGTAGTATGTACCCCCATGCTTAACCATGTAGGTGTGTTCTATTCTATTGATAAAAGAATTAGACAAATACAGGGGTATCCTTTGCTCCTCAGACGTCGGGTTGTAACGTAGTATCTAATGCTTGGGTTGCAGGTGCTAGGGATGATAATACCAGTAACTGTGGTAACGCGGTAGTGATAGCAAAAACACTACTAGTTGGACAGTGACGGAGGAAAGTGGACATCATAGCTTTTGGTTAATTCAACCATCTCTATAATAATGTAAGTTGTATCATACAAGTACGTATGTCGGTTGAATTCGAATGCAATTGTTTACTTTTCATGGCATCTTTTATCATAGATCGTCTTCATGCGATTGTTTAATTGTCTCAGCCATTAATGTCATTACGTTAAATTAAGCTTATTCTACCCTCATTTATCTCGTCATAATGCTTTCACGTCCTTCTAGTCAAGTTTGGACCAGACACAGAATGAGCGCGCCAGGCTAAGCAGGGCAAGTACAACGGCAACGTCTACTCTTACTGCTATTTACGACACCATCTTTCACAAGAGAGGAGAGCTCGGTAGTGTTGTCTGGAGGTAAAGTGCGAAGCTGATGCGGATGTGGCGGAGGAATGCGAGCCATTTCGCGCTCTTGCAGTCATGGCAATACGTTTTCTGATTCTGTTTCATTTTTATACTAAATGAGATATGGATTATGATGTGTATCTTTTTTTTGAGTACACTCTGCTTTACAGTATAGAAAGAATGTATATATACATTCACACACACACACACACACACACACACACACACACACACACACACACACACACACTCGCTTACACACACTCGCTTACACACACTCGCACACACACACACACACACACACACACACACACACACACACAGACACACACACACACACACACACACACACACATATATATATATATATATATATATATATATATATATATATATAAACTTTCAAACTTCTTATACGAATTCTGAGAAGAGATGGTGAGTTGAGGATGGATGTGAGGACGCAAAAAAATGTCCGTTGCCAGATGTTACTGCTCATCCGCCTCCCGCCCTACACACCCTACTCTCTTTCGGAGCTTCTCTTTGCTTCCTCCTCGTACCCATCACGCGATGAGTAACTTGAGATCCAGCCTTACTCATTACGACACTTCGAGTTGCTTCATTCTTAAAAATAAACCAGCATTGTAATGCACCCTTTTTTGTTTGATTTTGTTCCCCCCTTTACCTCCTTTATGCCACACGCATACATTTCGGATTCACACCTGTTCGTGCGTGAGAGCACATACGTGTATCGAGTGAGAGCTCATTCACTACAAGGTTTACTTCATTAGAACCTTCTCTCACAGTCGAGATCACTATCCCGAGATCACTATCCCTGTGTTGAGCGCTGAGGAGAATCCACTCGTGCTCCTGTGACAATTTCTGTGGTGGAGCCTCTGCTGACCGCAATAATATGATCCTGGTGATGGCTAGTGACACAGAAATGTTCCCTATGTTTCTCTTGGTTTGTATTCTTTTTTTTTCATTTTCCCTCCAGATCTATTGATTCATTTCTCCGTCTTAATCTTTATATGTTTGTCTTTTTTTCCCCTTCTTTTTGTATTTGTATCTTTGTTGTTTTTTCACCCACGGTATATGGGATATCTGTTTCTATATGCCAATATCTGCATCATTTTTTTCTATAACGATTTCAATAACTTGTCTATTCACCTATTTATGTGTGTATGTTTCTACGTACTGATTCTATAGATGTATATTTCAATATATCGATTATCATACCTAATCTATATACCGATCTCTAGAGCTGGTATATTTAGCTACTTTTTATATACTATTTCTATAGATGTATATTTCAATATACCGATTTACATAACTCATCTCCATACCTATATATATATATATATATATATATATATATATATATATATATATATATATATATATATATATATATATATATATATATATATATATATATATATATATATATATATATATATATATATATATATATATATATATATATATATATATATATATATATATATATAGG
>BOPN01011906.1:12500-13792 GCA_017312705.2 Penaeus japonicus | reverse complement strand
TATATATGAATATATATATATATATATATATATATATATATATATATATATATATATATAACATATATGATATGAATGGCAAACACGGGGGCTAGATGAAAACCTCCTCCTGAGAGAGGTCCGCGGAATACGCGGCACCACCTCCGGGATCAGCACATAGCAACCATTAGATTAACTCTCCCCGGAGAACCATCTGTGGGATTAGGAGGAAGAAGATCCATACCCAGGGCTGATCCGTCGGAGGAAGGAATTCAACCATGGCAAAGCGGTTCCAGTTTTGAACCATGACAAAGCGGTTCCAGTTTTGAACCATGACAAAGCGGTTTGAGGTTTGAACCATGACAAAGCGGTTCCAGTTTTGAACCATGGCAAAGCGGTTCCAGTTTTTGAACCATGACAAAGCGGTTCCAGTTTTGAACCATAATAAAACAGTTCCAGTTTTGAACCATGACAAAGCGGTTCCAGTTTTGAACCATGGCAAAGCAGTTCCAGTTTTTGAACCATGACAAAGCGGTTCCAGTTTTGAACCATAACAAAGCAGTTCCAGTTTTGAACCATGGCAAAGCGGTTCTAGTTTTCAACCATGACAAAGCAGTCCCAGTTTTGAACCATGGCAAAGTGGTTTTAGTTTTCAACCATGACAAAGCAGTTCCAGTTTTGAACTATGGCAAAGCGGTGCTAATTTTGAACCATGGCAAAGCGGTTCCAGTTGTGAACCATGACAAATCGGTTCCAGTTTTGGGAACACATGTCACGTAAATCAGTCCAACCATATTCGTCAAAAAAGGCGCGGCCATATGCTGGACATGGACGATTCACTCTGCCTTTCTTTTCTTTGGTTGATTAGTGACAACAGTGTGAATTATTATCATTTGGAGAAAACATTCAGTAGTTTTTGCAAGTTCAAATCTTAAACATTAAATAGATCTCATAGATCTGCACATACTCATACACATACGCACTCCCAACAAACAAATAAAACATACTTAAACACACACATACTGTTCTGCGTACGTTTTAAAGCTGAGTTACGGTGCAAGAACCCCCTTAGACGATGGCTTTCTTTTAGTGTTCAAAAAGACCCTTACTAATTAGTTGAAACATCCGGCAAGACGATATCGATTATCCGTTACACCCATGTTATTAGCCTCAAAGGACAACTGCAAAGAAGGGAGGAGGAGAATTACAAAGGAAGTGCGGATAATAAAGGCCGAGCCAATATCCCAGGCAGAAATTTCGAGATCTGTGAGAGCTAAGGAGAGGCAACTATTCAACCTTCAGGCTATTCGCGT
>BOPN01011906.1:0-2500 GCA_017312705.2 Penaeus japonicus | reverse complement strand
ATTTGCTAGCTTGTTTGTCTTGGTTAGTTACAAAGTTACTGGTCAAGTATTATAAAGGGTATTGTTCTGAGCTTCCGTGTAGAACAGTCACATTATTTTACATAGCTCATGGGATAGTTTATCAAATCTCTATCTACTTATCTATCTATCTCCCTCTCTCTCTATCTATCTATTTCTATCTCTCTCTCTCTGAGCTTCCGTGTAGAACAGTCATATCGTTTTACATAGTTCATGGGATAGTTCATCAAATCTCTTTCTACTTATCTATATAGATATTTCTCTCTATCTATCTCTCTTTGAGCTTTCGTTGTAGAACAGTCATATCATTTTACATAGCTCATGGGATAGTGCATCAAATCTATCTATTAATCTCTCTCTTATCTATCTATCTCTATCTTTCTCTCTATCTATCTACCTCTTTCTTTCCCATTATATTGATCAATATAACGCTCTTAAGTTACTTTCATTTTACATAGTTCATGGGATAGTTAATCAAATCTCTATCTATCTATTTCTCTCTCTCCCTCTATCTCTATCTATCAATCTTTCTCTCTCTCTCTCTGTCTACCTCTCTCTTTTCCATCATATTGATCAATATAACGCTTTAAGTTACTCACAGGAACGTCACTAACACAAGGAGTAGTGGGAGAGGAATAGAAGGCAATCTGTTATTTCTCGAAATCTTCACTAAAATCCGGGCTATTGGGACGTCGCATGATGATGAGAATATATCTGCCAACCGTCCCTGCTCTCTACTTTGGTCATCATTTCCGGTCGTTTGGTTTTCTAAATGAAATTGCCCTTTTCGACTGTGTCTGTGTTTGTAAGAGAGAGAGAGAGAGAAGATAGGGTGAGAAAGAGAGAGAGTGAAGAGAGAGCGAGAGAGAGAGAGAAAGATAGGGTGAGACAGAGACAGAGAGAGAGAGAGAAAGAGAACACACACACACACACACACACACACATATATATGTATATATATATATATATATATATATATATATATATATGTATATATATATATATATATATATATATATATATATATATATATATATATATATATATATATATATATATATATATATATATGATATATATTTATAAATCTATCTATCTATCTATCTATCTATATACTATATATATATATATATATATATATATATATATATATATATATATATATATATATATATATATACATATATATATATATATATATATATATATATATATATATATATATATATATATATACATATGTGTGTGTGTGTATATATATATATATATATATATATATATATATAATATATATATATATATATATATATATATATATATATATATATATATATGTATGTATGTATGTATATATATACTTGATAAGGAAAAGTAACACCAGCGTAGCTATGTATATCCTCTTTATTTTTCAAAAGTTTCGAAGTTTACCAACTTACTCAAAATATACAAAAAATGAGCCGTTAATACAAAGAAATTAGTTAAAAACACTTTAAAGTAAAAATGGTTCAAACTAGTAAAAGGCTAAATAAAAGGTAAATATTACTAAAAGGTAGTAAACACCGTAAATATAGGTGAACAACGACACCTATGGAAATGGTGATTAATACGAATAATAAAAGGTTAACGAGAAATATAAATATAAATAAAAGCGAGTTATAAAGAATAAAACACAAACTAAAATCATTACAAAACACAAGACCAATAAATGAGAAATCTGGAATCATAGGGTTTGTAATGGGACGGTAGTTGTTGTGTTGTTAAGCTCTGGCATCATCCTTGAGATAAACGGTGATTCAAAGGTGATGAGGTTAAGTCTGTGTGAGTGGATTTCTAGTGGAATAGCAGTGTTCTCTGATGGCAGATGGTGGTGCTGAACTTAGCTGAATACCAGTACGGTAAGATTTTCCCATGTGCTCAATGATACGGTGCTGTAGAGGACATGTGGTGCAACCCACCTATCGAAAGTTACATCTCATACATTTGAATTATTACAACACATGATTTAAGAGCAAAGGTACCGTTTAGTTCAGAAGAGAACGTATCAATGCGTTTGAAAAATAAATATGATGTACGTAGCTATGCTGGTGTTACTTTTCCTGATCAAGTTACGATTCCCGAAAGGAAAATCACTCGATGAGATTATTAGCGCCAGATATGACCGACCCACGCTTCGCGAATTAAGAAGAACAAATAAGGATTACTATAGAGCAAATAAATTGGAATGTGGTCTAGAATTTCTAAGAACTTGTATAAAATATGACACTATCCCTTCCTTCATCAAGTTCAAGATTTATAGTCGCGATTATATATAAATCATGGCTATTGCAAATCGAAATCAAAGCCCATACTACAGCAACCATGTTAAGTCTAAATTATCGTATATTGTCTTCCAATGCCTTAGTTGTATGTGGAAAACTAACGCTAAGAAAAGGTTACCCAATATAAGGGTAACCTCATGTATATATATACATATATATATATA
>BOPN01011905.1:12500-13797 GCA_017312705.2 Penaeus japonicus | reverse complement strand
TATATATATATCATTCTTATTCTCTCCCTATCTTTTTCAATTAAGTAACGGGGTGGAAAATGCCGAGGCCGGATGGGCACTAGAGAATATTAGTATTACAGGACTCTTGCTTCGTATATTTTTCTGTTGCCACTTTGTCAGTTTGAAGTGCTTGGAGTGTTAATGTAATGATTATGATTTTCCAAAGACTCAATTTAGATTACAATGCCACTCTGTTCAATTCAACACTCTGGCGCTCCTCTGCCGTCCCCTGCACCCATTCCCTCCCTCGACTACTTTCCCTCATTCTCATGTGCGCTCTTTCAAGAGTCCCTCCTTTCTGTGCAAGTTCGTCTGTCTCGCTGAAAATGCGTCATGGCCTGAAATACAACCCTTCTCCTCCAAAGGCAACGCTGTTCAATCCTTCTTAAAGAATGACTCCCTTTGGCAGAATCTTTCATTTCGCTTTTTACCGCAAGATACGTCATTCAGTATCAATGCCTTTTTTTTTTTTTTTTTTTTTTTTTTTTGTGGGCACCCTTATGTTCTTTCTAAATGTAAACTGAGATCATTCTCCTCTTATTTCAGTCTTTTCGGCTCATTATGCACAGTGCCTTCGTTTTCAGTGTGTTGTCAGCAAGAACCTTCAGTCTTGGATAGGACCTTCCATGGCCTCTCCTTCCTGCACCTCCTTACATACTTCGCCTTTGCTATTTTTTCTGCTTTTTATCGCTGTATCCAAACTACAGTCATTTCAAATAAACTTATATACTATATACTATACATATATTATATATTTATTTTTTTTATCAAAGCAATACTAATACCATTATTACTCATGTCGATAGTATTATCTTTTTTGTTATTATTACTATTAGAATCATTATCTTTCATACCGTAGCTATATTTATTATCATAGTTATTATTTACCACTAGATATCTCAACAATAATAAATATTGGAATTACAGTAATCCTCCTCATCATTACCATAGTCATCACCCTTTTCATCATCATGATCATTTTTGTCATTACTTTCAGATTCATCCTAATTGTTGATGTTATTGATATAACATCTTATCCATCGATAGTCCTACTATCTAATGCCCCCATCATTATCATCTTTGTTATCATCATCATGAACATTTACCATTTACTAGCATAATCACTTTTTATTTTTCCTTCGTAAAGCTTAAATGGAACTTAATGTCTTGTCTAACTCTAAATCGGTCCTGTTGTCCCCAGGTATGTGTGCTGGCCCGTGCCCCTGGAAAGGCGCAGCTGCGATTGTCGCCTCCAGGCATTGTAGAATAGATAATC
>BOPN01011904.1:658-13800 GCA_017312705.2 Penaeus japonicus | reverse complement strand
GTGTGTGTGTGTGTGTTTGTGTGTGTGTGTGTGTGTGTGTGTGTGTGTGTGTGTGTGTGCGTGTGTGCGTGTGTGTGTATGAGCATGTGTGAATGAACTCTCAGCTTGATGGTGGGTGCAGGTTCCTTGTGGTGCTAAAGGGCTTGGTAACCATTGAACATCCGTCTTCGACGGATGTTCAATGGTCACCAAGATCACCAAAGAAAGATCAAAAAGAAATATCACCACATAGCCCACTCTGGAAACCAATATCCTCCATGGTCCCTCTCAGATCATCGCCACCTAGATTCTTCGCGTCACCCTTCAGCAAATATCTCTGAAACCCCAGTGCAGTACATTTTCTCTAAGGCCAAGATACCAGAGTTTAGAGGAGAAGTAACAGCAGCAAAACCCTTCCTCAAGAATCAGGAGGTTGAAGGATGGATTAGATCCATTGAGAATTTCGTGAAGCCACCTACTCCTGAGATGTTCGTCCAGGCTGCCACGACCAGCTGTAAGGGCCGTGCAGAACGTATCATCAACTCTGCACTTTTCGATCACATCACCAGCTGGCAAGAATTTAAGGCCCAAATCTGCAAGACTTTCCGTGGTACTTGTACCACAGCAGATTTCTTAAAGGTGCTCTATGAACATCGCATGACTGACTGACTGGTGAGCAGGCGCCTACGGACTTTTCTTGGAGATCCAAGGTAGTGTATACCATGGTTACTGGGGCTATTCAGCAGCCATTGGTGACCCAGATGAGTTGGTCTGCAGGGTATTTTTGGGTGGCTTACCCCCATGGCTTCTTGACGTCCTAGCCATCAGGGATGACAGTTCACCAGCACAAATGGCTGATGCTGCCAAGCATGTTTGGAATGCAGGACATGTCTGGACATGTCTAGAGATCACTGTCATAACCCAGAGCGACCAGCGAGAGGCAGGGACCATTATACATTTGCTGTTGAAGCAAGTACAATTAAGCAACAGACAATTCCCCAACAAGACCAACCAAAGTGTCGCACATACCATCAAGTCGCAAGTCACCATGCTGATGAGTGTCGAGCCACAGCCGCCAGGAGATCTAATATTTGCTGTAACTACAGAAGAAGTGGCCATTATAGGAATGCTTGTCCCTTTCCTGCGGACTAGGGTGCCCAGGCTCCTAGCACTGCTGGCTCAACTCCCTAGGGGAGCACATCACCAATCGGAAGAGGTAGCTTCAGTAACAACTCCAACCCTAACTGGCCCTGAACCTCAACAGAAATAGTGTGATGTGTTTCTTAGACACTGGGTCAGAAGACTCTATCATTAATCCCTCCTTTTTGCACCTGATTGACCTTGATATGACTTTGAGGAGGGCTGTTGCGAGGAGTGTCCAGCCAACTGCTTCACACCTCAACTGAAGATGAGTTAACATTTTGCCTTTATGCAGACTTTCAAGTGGAACATCAGATCATGGTCTGTGATGTGTGGTTTCCTGGCAGTTTTTTGCTTGGTATGGACTTTCTGAGGAAAATAACCTATAATCTGTCGTCCCAGGCTAAGAGTATTCAAGTATGCCTTACACTAGATGGTAAGAATTTCCCTGTGATTTATACCGATGCACAGTCGCTTTAGCTAGTTTTTGTGAGGGCAGACAACCAGTTAATCACTTCACAGCTTCAGGTTCTGCCACTTGGGTGGTTCAACGAGCCCTGGTTCATCTCTTTGACTCTATCAGTCTTCTGCCCCACACTGGCCACTGGCTACCAGTGTCGGTGCAGAGAACTCAATCCAAGAGAGACAACAATCTTCAACCCTTCACCCGCATTTGTCACTATAGAAGGGTGGTGTGGGGTCATCTGGGTGGAGAATCCTACAACCAAGGAGTTGTCAATTAAACCAGGCACAAGACTAGGAACAGTGTCCCCTACAGCGTCTGCCCCGTCTGCAGCGAGAGCCTCAGCCACACAATTCCCTGCAGCGTCTGCCCTGTTCACAGCTGCAGAGTCCCCTGACCCGTCTGTAGAGTCCCTTGCAGCGTCTGCCCCATCTGCAGCTGCAGTGAGAGCTTCAGCTGCAGAGTCCCCTGCAGCGTCCGACCCGTCTGCAGAGTCCCTTGCAGCGTCTGCCCCATCTGCAGCTGCAGTGAGAGCTTAAGCTGCAGAGTCCCCTGCAGCGTCTGACCCGTCCGCAACCACAGTGAGAGCTTCAGCCGCAGAGTCCACTGCAGCATCTGCTTTGTCTACAGACACAGTGAGAGCTTCAGCTGTAGAGTCCCCTGCAGCGTCTGCCTCGTCCTCAGCCGCAGTGAGAGCTTCAGCCGCAGAGTCCACCGCAGCATCTGCTTTGTCTACAGACACAGTGAGAGCTTCAGCTGTAGAGTCCCCTGCAGCGTCTGACCCGTCCGCAGCCACAGTGAGAGCTTCAGCCGCAGAGTCCACTGCAGCATCTGCTTTGTCTACAGACACAGTGAGAGCTTCAGCTGTAGAGTCCCCTGCAGCGTCTGCCTCGTTCTCAGCCGCACTGAGAGCTTCAGCTGCAGGCTACCCTGCAGCATCTGCCCAATCCACAGATGCAGTGAGAGCTACAGCTACAGAGTCCCCTGCAGTGTCTGCATCTTCCACAGCCGCAGTGAGAGCTTCAGCTGCCAAGTCCCCTGTAACATCTGCCCTATCCGCAGCCACAGTGAGAGTTTCAGCCGCAGAGTCCCCTGTAGTATCTGCCTCGTCCACAGCCGTAGTGAGAGTCTCAGCCGCAGAGTCCCCTGCAGCATCTGCCCCGTCCACAGCTGCAGTGAGAGCCTCAGCCACAGAGTCCCCTGCAGCCTCTGCCCCATCCACAGCCGCAGTGAGAGTCTCAGCCGCAGAGTCCCCTGCAGCATCTGCCCCGTCCACAGCTGCAGTGAGAGCCTCAGCCACAGAGTCCCCTGCAGCCTCTGCCCCATCCACAGCCGCAGTGAGAGTCTCAGCCGCAGAGTCCCCTGCAGCATCTGCCCCGTCCACAGCCGCAGTGAGAGTCTCAGCCGCAGAGTCCCCTGCAGCATCTGCCCCGTCCACAGCTGCAGTGAGAGCCTCAGCCACAGAGTCCCCTGCAGCATCTGCCCCGTCCACAGCTGCAGTGAGAGCCTCAGCCACAGAGTCCCCTGCAGCGCCTTCCCCATCCACTGTAATTATTATAACAATAATCATTGCAATAATTATTATATATTGTTTTACTTTATCTCCCCTAAAAAGTCCAAAAGTGGCTTAATAGTTTCTTTTTTCTTTGACCTGTTATCACCAATAGCTATGAAAAAAAACTTTCCTTAGTTCTTTATTTTTGATATCACTTCTTTTGATATCATTTTAATAATGTTATTATTAATTTTTGTATTATAATGATTCATGTATTCTTGGTAAATATATTATTTTTTTATCAATACCGACATTATTTTTATTATTTTCAATGATATCACAAACATTTTTCATCATATTTTCATATTTTCGCATTTTTTCCTTATTTTTGTTAGAAATTGTTTTATTTCATTTATTTCCATTCTTTATTTTCATGATTGATAATGTAACTATTATGAAAATTACTTTCATTACAATTATCATTATATTTTAATTGCTTTTATTATCATTATCTTCATTAACGGAACTTATACAATACTATTTTTTCACATTATCTTTATTTTGGTAAGAGCTGTTATTATATTCATCAATAATAATGTAATTGTAAAATCATAATCATTACAGTAAATATTCAATATTTTATTGAGTACTCTCATACAATTTCTTGATCAGAGTTGTTCTGATTTTCATCATTAAGTAGTTATTAAATTCATAATCCTTATTATAATTATTCTATATTTTTGGACACGTTCTCCCTTAAAAAATCGAAAATACAAGTGTTTTGTTTATTTTTGTAGATTTCATTTTTCATCTTTTTCTTTTAATCTTTTTTATTCGTATTTTGATCAATATAATCATTTTTACTTTCGAAGTTATTAATATATTTTTAATTAGCGTTACCATTATTTTCATCATTATCATCATTACCGTCATCATTTTTGTCATTATCATTAATGTTATTTTTATTACTTTTATTATCTTTTTTACAATGGTTAGTATCATTTTCGCATTATTATCTTTATATGGATCAGAATTGCTCATATTTTCATCATTATTAACGTAACTCGTAAAATCATGATCATTTTAATTACATTATTATATGTTAGTCATTAATATTATTATCATTATTTTTTTTAATAAAGTTATTATCATTTTAATAAAGTTCTTATCATAATTGTCATTATTCTTATCATTTATGTTATGAACATCTTCGTTTTAGTGACTCTTCTGTATTTTTTATGTTCTCCCTCAAAAAGTCCAGAAACTACCATCTTGCTTATTTTTGTAAATTGCATTTTAGTTCTTTTTCTTTTGATCTTTTGGGGTGTAGTAATAATCATAATATCTTATTTATTTTTTTCGTAGCGCTGTTATCATTAGCATTATTATTGTCCCTATGTATTTTTATCAACGTTATTTTTCGGAAAAAATTTACCCATTCCGCATCATATCTTCATTTTTATCAGATTTTAAAATTGTTTCTCCCCTTATTGGCGTCAGAACTTTTATCATTATAACTTTTATTGTTTATTACTGAAATTACAGTAAATACTATATCTGTCTTAATAGTTTTTAACTATTATCATTGTCAATAGTTTTATTATTATCGTTATTACTTATATGATTATCATTTTTATCATTAACGTATCTTTTTTATTATTATAATGATTTTTTTGGATTGTAACCTTAATTTTGATTAGAATTGTCTTAATTTTCATGATCATTTTCGCATCATTATCTTTATTTTTACCAGGATAATCATGATTTTCTCCATTAATAACGTAATTACCATTATCATAATCATTAAGCTGATTACTCTATTAGCATTTTCTATATTTCTGTACCTTTTTAGCTTTCTTCACTTTATAATGTTGTAATCATAATCATTACAGTAATTATTTCATCAACGTCAAAAATAGTTAAAGGAAAGGAGGGTTTTCTTATATATAAATATATATAATATATATATATATATATATATATATATATATATATATATTTTTTTTTTTTTTTTTTTTTCCGTTTCCTTACTTTTAATGTTATTTCAAGAATCATAATCATTATTCATGTTTTTGCTATTATTATCGGTTTTTTTTTATTTCTTATAGTCATTTTAATAACATTTATTGTTTTAATCAACTTTATTAACATAATTATTATCAACGTTGTTTTAACTAAAATCATTATTATTTTCGCATCATTATCTTTATTTTGATCAGAATTAATTTAATCGTTAATAACGTAATCAAAGGAATCATGATTATCATATCTCATATATTTTACATGTTCTCCACCTAAAAGTGACAAAAGAGCGGAAACGAAGAAGAGGATAGAAAGTGTTGTTCTCAATTCCGTAGCTTTTCTTTTCTTTCATTTTATTTTTTTATTTTATTTTGAATATGAGAAATATATATATATATATTATTAACGTAGTGATTCTCTTATTGAAAATCCTCCTTATAATATTTAATAATATTCCCATCATTAATAACTCTGATAATCATTTATTTACAGTAATCATTATATGTTTATTTTTGTAATTTTTCTTTCTTTTTAATATCATCATAATGATTAGCATTATTTTTGGAAACAAAATTATATTTTTGCATTATCATATTCATATCGACCGAAATTGTCCTTATTTTTGGCATTAATAACATTATTACTTCAATTGTAATAATGTTTTACTTTTTTACATGAAAAAATACAATAAATAAATGAAATAAATAAGAAAACACAAATACACCGTTTTGCTTATTATTTTGATTATTTTGATTTCAATAATCATCATATTTTCATTTTTATTATTTATGTTATCTTTACTAAAATTAGTAATTTATATATTATGCTTTAGTACTTGTTATTAGCATTATGATCACTTTTATTTTTATAATATCGTAACATTTTGACAAAAATTATTACATTTGTATTACTATTATCCTCATTTACGCTATTTTTACTAAAATAGCATCATTTCATAACCTTATTATCAAATGTAGTTTAAGAAAAGGCGTGTGCTTTTTTCTATCTATTATTTATGTTAATACTATTTTAATAATCATTATAATTTTTTCGTAACGCAGTATCAATATGTATTCTATCAGCGTTGCTATCATTATTATTGTCATTAATCTTATTAGCAACTGTTTCATTATTAATTTCATTAGCATTAATCTTATTAAGATCATTAGCATTATTATTATTATTTTCTGAATTAAGATCATTATCATTTTTGCATTATTTTCCTAATTTCCATCATCAATTACGTAACCATTATAATCATTATCAGTTTGATTACAGTAATTATTATATTTTCTATCACTTAAATTATTATTATTATTAAATATATTTTAATTAAAATCATTATCATTTGTGCATCCTTATCTTTATTTTGATCAGAATTGTCATTAAGTTCATCATTAATAACGTAATTATCATAATCATTCAAAAGAAATAGTTCTCCCCCAGATGAAAAAAAATGCTTATTATTGTAGCTCATCCTTTTTTCCGTCTTTATTTTTCCTTTCATTGTTATTTAAATAATTATATTCCTTTTTGATATCATAGTGGTTGAGAGCTACCATATAGGGAGAAAATCAAGTTTGCCAGTTTAAGATATCGTATTTATCGGTAACAATAAGTATGAGGATGTCAAGTAGGGTATTTCAATAGTTGGTGATTTTTGAAAAATCCTTCAAATTCTGTTCAGAAGTAGACTCCATTTATTTTTTTCTTGACTATTAATACCATTTTTATTTGTTTTTATCAATATTTACCTATTGAACTTTTTACTCAGATACGAAAAATACGATTAAATAATTAGTTTAGTCTGGGGTGAAATTACCCGACCTCTATATTTTCTTCGTCATTTTAGCAGTAATTACTTAACGATGTATTCAAATTATGTTGATTTATTTAATCGTGTATAGTATAATTTTAGCTTTTAAGATTTTTTTTTCTATAATTAAGCATAATATAACACGTTGTGAAAGTATATTACAAATTAGAAACGTATCTTTTATTCGCAATATGCAACAACTTCTCATACATATTGTATTCCCCCATCCACATTTCCTTTCACTCTCTTCCGCAATTACCGTGTATTTGATATAGAGACAAGGGTATTGATGTCCCATGACCGCTTCACGTCTCCAATCAGGCTTTCACAATGCTGATTATGGCCGGGAATTAGTACACTCATAGCCTCCCATGGAGAAATTGTACCGAATTCGATCTTTCAGTTTGGCTGGTTTGTATATCCAGCTTTTTCCAATCCCATTTTCAGCATACCAAATACCTCATGTATGCAGTTAGCATCGTGAGAGAGTGGCATGAAAATGACATCTGTGTTATGCAGACATCTACTGATGGATGCAAAGTAGGATTTTTCAAACCCAAATCTAATCCCTACTCCTGAACACATTTGAGATGCCCCAAATACTGTCTGAAATATTGTCGGTCCGGTACTAATGACAGCTTTTCGCCAGTAAAAGAAATGGATCTTGGAGAACTCGAAGATACCTTTGATAACACTAGGGTTCTTTTGCAATGTCCTCAAGCATCTAATAAGATTGTCTTTCAAGCCAACTTTTGTCTGGGATGGCAAATCAGCATTTTCAATACTTTATAATTTATCAAGTACATCAGGTGATACAAACATGCAATGATGAGCACATATAACCTAACCACCTAACACCAACTGGCACATCCTAGGAAATATCATGTTTTTAAAAATTCTTTTAAGGACTCAAGACAAAATAATTTTGCTTGTCTATTCAGTAGTTCACGAATGCTTACCCATCAATTGTATTAAAGTCAATTGGCCACTTAAAAAGGACCTCATCATTTATATCCTCAAAAAATCAATCACTTTTGTTAATTCCCTGAGGTTATGACATATTGTTTTTGTTCATATTATTTTTCTTCAATGAAGCTAGAGTGTCATCTCTTTTACCAGTAGTTGGCTCCCTTTTCTTGCGGAATATGGTAGTATCTGAAGGAATCAATCTGCTGTCAAGACCTACTACTTGAGAAAAAATCATCAGTATCTTTTGTACAACTTCACTGGAAACATTCCACCACAATGCAGTTTCCACTACAGGAGTCCAATAAGATTTGTTGCATTATTTCCATTTCTTCCCTGGCAGTCATCAGGAGTGAACAAATCTTCTAAGGTTGAGGAAGATTGGTTTCCGTTATCATGTTCATCATCTGTATCGTTTTCACATATTCCTGGATCTCACTCAGTCATTTTATTTACCAGACTACGTTTCCTCTTATTTCTGTATTCCTTTTAGTAGCTTTATGGTCAACAGAACCAAGGGATCCAGCACTACCACTTAACTTTGCTTCATACCACTCGATGTCTTCTTGTAGCACTTCTCTCGGTTATCTCTTGCCTTTAAAAGATACGAATTCAGTACCAATAAACGAAGCTTCTGTGTATAATAATATACTTTCTTTATGTTAAGTACTTTTGTGATAGCATTTAGTTTATCAATAGTCTTCAGTCCAAATTTCTGATATAATTCTTCAATTCAGTCATAAGTTTCGAAGCATTTTCTCGTCCAGAAACGTTTGAATTTAAATCAAACACTTTCAGTGAATTATATCGTGCCAAAATATCACAAACAAATAGCAACACAAGAGAAGCTTGTTGGAATTTATAATAATGTTATTCAATAACTAACATTTATATGCAGAAACTAACATTTTTGTGAAGAAACACGGGCATTACTTTTATGGGCCATTAAGGTCAGTGAGGAAATAGAAGTATTGAAAGACTTCCGACCTAAGGTCATCGAGGAACTTGCTATATGCGGTATTTAAGGTCAGTGATAAATTTGTTACATGCAATATTTAGGTTGCCAAGCTTAGCAAGGATCTTGATGCACCTAAAGACATAAATTTGGTTGTGATTCGGAAGGGAACTATGATCACTTAACGTTAGCGAGGAAGTTCGAAGTGGGTGGACCTCGTCTGCCTGCGCGGCCCCAATTCCGCTGAAATGTGTAACATATTAAATTAGAAAATGCAAACCCTAAACGTTATCAGATCAAGCTGATTTTGTTTCTCATTTCATATTTATGATATATGGAGCCTATTTATGTACAGACACAATGACATTTCAAAAGTTGCAATTATTGAAATACCCTAATGTTAAGTATGCAATTAGGAGAAAAAATGAAACTGACGGTATACGCAGCCAGGCACATGATTATGTGTCCGAACTCATTTCCCAGTGAATCCGTGCCCGAATCTATGGCCGACGGTTGAAATCCTTCTCAACCGGGAATATCCCAAGGTATATATTCAAAATTAGGCAAAAGTACATATTCAGTACATTAGCCAAAAGGCTAATGTACTGAATATACTACATAGTGTCAAAGATTTTTTAAAAATTGTTCATTACTAGACCTTACATAATTCCCATTCTCTCTCTCTTTGCACGTTGTTGTTATATGCAGTTGCGCATATATGTGTACAACAATTTCGAATTCACCGATCATATATGATAAATACTTCTGGCTATAAAGAATAAGAGTCAAAAAGAGAAGGGAGAATCATGATGTTACTGTTTGCCATTTCGGGTGAATGCGAGTAACAAATACAAAATCAGTGAAAGAGATTATATGAATAAAAAAAACAAAATTTCTGCGTTCACAAAAAGTGATTGTTGATGATATATTTAGAGAGTCAAAAGAAAAATGTACGAAGACAAGAGAAAAAAAAAGGAGCGAGACAAATAAGTTAGTGAGCGCCACAACTCTAAAGTTTTCTATGAAAGTACACCAGTAGAAAACGAGAAAGAAATGAGAATACAGGGAATACTATAATAAAAGAGGTAGTTTACCGGTGTCCATTCTCTCTCTCTCTCTTTCTTTCTTTATATGTAAACACACACACACACACACACATACACAGATATATATATATATATATATATATATATATATATATATATATGTATATATATGAATATATATATATATATATGTATATATATACACACACACATATGTTTGTTTGTCTGTATGTACATACATATATATAGATAGATGAGTAGATTGATAGATAGAAATGTAAATATATTGATAGATAGATAGATAGATAGATAGATCGACTCTGACCTAACGCACCTATGGCTCATAAAGAATTCATAATAAACGAAGGAGCTAAGTGTCTACCCGACGGCGCCGACAGAAAGCCAACTGGCATTTGAGTGAGTCTCCCCGGCCTTGGCTCGGGTTAGGAGTTCATGACGTTTTATGAGACCTCATGGTCGACTTTTTTATCCAATGTCTGAGACCCAAAGGATTCCGGCGTGAGACTAGATCCTAAATACAGGTTTATGAATATTTCCGATCATGTTTTTTGACTGCTTGAGACCTGATATTGCTTATTAGCGTTATCTAGTGCTAATTATATTAATAATAATAATAATAATGATGATAATAATAATATTATTAATTATATTATTATTAATTAATAATAAGTATTATTGATTATTGATTAATAATAATAATAATAATAATAATAATAATAATAATGATAATAATAATAATAATAGTTATCTTATTGGGTATATCTATTGTTTTTCTATTTCGATTTGGACAGTACCTTTGAGAAAAGAAATAAATATATGGTTATTTGAAAAAAAAAAACTTGTTTCACAATTTGCTATTAAATGTGCAGTCTCACCTTTGATCGTGCAATGAGAGTTTAAAGGGCAGCAAGATTGCATGATTGGCTTATAACTAATACCTCTAAGAACAAGAAGAAATGTTTTGTTTCTATATCTTTTCTAAACAATAAAAAGAAACAATAACTTATTCACCATATCAGTGTGTGTGTGTGTTTTGTGTGTATGTGTACAACGTAGTATATGTGAAACAAACTCTCACGATAAAATGATAATTAGACTATCACTGACATACCCTGGAGAAATTAGATCTATCAGAGCTTAATAATGGCCTCGGTTCTTTCAGTAATAGAGTAATATATGATCACGTAATAATTGCGTAGTTGTTCGTAAACATGGCATGTCTAATGATGACTTGTTTCATACCTTCCTTTAATAGTCGCAGTCTATATATCACGTTGTCGAGTCTGAAGTTTTGTTGTTTTCCTATCTGGGTAATTTTGTTTACGGACTATTGTTATCAACGTAGTCAGTCCGCGATTAACCAACCCTTTCCCGATACACACATATGTCGTATGTATGTGTACGTGTCAGAGAGAGAGAGAGAGAGAGAGAGAGAGAGAGAGAGAGAGAGAGAGAGAGAGAGAGAGAGAGAGAGAGAGAGAGAGAGAGAGAGAGAGAGAGAGAGAGAGAGAGAGAGAGAGAGAGAGAGAGAGAGAGAGAGAGAGAGAGAGAGAGAGAGAGAGAGAGAGAGAGAGAGAGAGAGAGAGAGAGAGAGAGAGAGAGAGGGAGAGGGAGAAAAAAAAAGAGAGAGAAAGAGAGAGGGAATAAGAAGAAAAAGAAAAAGAGGAGAAGGAGGAGAAGGAAGAGGCAGAGAGAGGGGAGGAAAAATAGAACAAGGAGAAGAAGAAAAAGAAGAAGAAGAAGAGAAGGAGTAAGAAGGGGAGTAAAAAGGAGAGGAGGAGGAGAAAGAAAAAGAAGCAAAACGAGTTGAGGGACAAATCATACCTTCTGTTATATAATAAAAATTCTCCATGTTTTTTTCCTCCTAGTCGAGAATCAGCTAACAATATAAGAGAGAAAAAAAAATACAAAAAAACGAAAAAAGGCCCCTCATTCTGAAAAAAACCGTAATTACTAACATAATATATCCAATTAAAAAGTTTGACTAAAAGGGTAAACAATTAAATCAGTACAAGGGAGAATATACAAAACGAGTCCTATAAGTAACTATAAACTTCTTTACATGTACTGAAGTTTTTTGCCATTGTATCAGGACGGTAGAGTACATTGCCGTTTCGCAGTGGATGACGTGATGGGCGCCTGGGAGATAGGCATGGCTGATAAGATGCATCCGTTTTCATTACCGATCAGATAACGGTCAATTTTCCCTCCGCGACGTGTGGATTTTGTCGAAGTGATTATCATATTCAAATTCGCGTATATTTTTCACGTTGAAGATCAGTCATTTTTTATTTATTTATTTATTATCATCTTTTTTTTCTTTCTTTCTTTTTTTTTCTTTTTTTTTTTAGTCGCAAGTAGGATAATGACTTGTTTTTTGACAAGTAAAATAATGATTTATTTTCCTGGAATACTGTTCAAAGCGATGATCATCAGGAGAGCACAAATACTCCGCCATTTTTCCCTTTGTCCATTTGGTGAACGTACAGGCCGGAATATGCATGATCAGATATAAATATTCAACCATTTCTTTTCCTTTGTTTGTGTTGTTTATTTCTGAAAGCACAACTAGGGATGAACATGATAAAGTGTTCCGTGTACTTAGAGATAAATAAGCCCTCGAGCTATCACAAAAACTTGATAAAGATGTCACACGTTTCCTGCTAACTGTATTGTATTCGACCTTTCTTTCTCGATTCGACCCGAGAAGGAGAATCGGAAAAAAGAAATGCTCCTTGAGACAAATGACTTCCTCAGTTCGTGCAATGATAAGAAATCATATTCCTTGTGATGTAAACGAGAAGAAAATTTCTCGTTGTTATCGCTGGCAATGCCAATGTGAGATGATTTTTCTGAGACACTTTTAATGCCCAATATGTCCTGTATTGATACTCAAGATGATATTTATGCCCCATGATCTAACCGTGAAAAAATATGTATACATTTCATGTCTTTCTAATAAAATCCTATTTGAAATAACATTGAAGTGATATCATTCTCTCGGGGATGTACAGATGTTAGCGCCAAACAATATGAATAATATTGATAGATAAATAAAAGGACCATTAAGAACATTTAAAGTCACCTGATCATACACGAAAGAACATAAACGAAAAAAAAAGAATAAAGAAAGAAGGAAAGTAATCCCAAAACTCTCTCTCTCTCTCTCTCTCTCTCTCTCTCTCTCTCTCTCTCTCTCTCTCTCTCTCTCTCTCTCTCTCTCTCTTTCTCTCTCTCTT
>BOPN01011902.1:12500-13812 GCA_017312705.2 Penaeus japonicus | reverse complement strand
CTCTCTCTCTCTCTCTCTCTCTCTCTCTCTCTCTCTCTCTCTCTCTCTCTCTCTCTCTCTCTCTCTCTCTCTCTCTCTCTCTCTCTCACTCAATCTCTCTTATTATCTCTCTCTTACTCTCTCTCTTTCTTACTTTCTCTCTCTCTTACTTTCTCTCTCTTACTTTTCCTCTCTTACTCTTACTCTCTCTCTCTCTCCCTCTCCCTCTCTGTTAATCTCACATACCACTGATGCGTTGCCACTTCCTCCGTCTCGTTAAAGCCCAAACAACGATAATCCCCATAATAATTAATATCTGACAACCCCCTGCGCAAGGTCTCACGCGGCGCAGTTGGTAGCCCTGCTCGTGAAATTCGCAAGAAAATTTATGACCCGGCGGTAAACACTTCAAGGAGACGCTGAAGTGCAAACAAACTCATGTGTTGGGCGACATTTCAAAACGTTTTAAAGGGTGCCGGTAAATATTTACCAGTCTGAGCAAGAGATACGGGGTTGGAATCAAAAGATTTTTGATAAAGACATTGAGAGGAGGTTTCACTTGTCTCTTCTCCCTCTTCCTCCTCTTCCTCCTCTTCTTCCTCTTCTTTCTGTTGCAATAGAAAGCACAGGAAGATGTATCTAGAAATATTAAATTCGCTACGATATCTTAGAGACTCCAGGGTCCGTTGGGCTATTGATTTTTTTTTTTTTTTTTTTATCATTCTTGTTATTTTATCTACTCTTTAGTTCATTAATCCATTTATATTTTCATTGATTTATTCAGTTATCAAGGTCTTTGTTGTTATTGTTTTATTAATGTATTTATTTTCGTTAGTTTTGTATTTAAGTGATTTTCTTAAGTGGTGAGCGTTGGACTTTGTAATTATGTCTTAGTGATCCTTTCACCCGAAAGATAAAACCGGTCTTTATCTTTATCTATTTCATATATGATTATCTGTCTATCTCCCACAAACTCAAACGCAAAAGCCTACATACACAAAAACCCAACCTCAAAAATAAAAATTCAAAATAATCACACAAGGAAAAACACGCACACAAAATCCCCACAAACAAATCAACACACACAATAAAAAAAAAACGGAACCAAACCCAAAGAAACAAAACAAGAAAAAGGAAGCAAGCAGATCGCCTTCCGTGACGGTGGAGAAACAAGTGACAAACGCAACCTCCTGCTTTTCGAAGGACTCTCGTCTTGAGGGACATATTCGCTTGCTCTCTCGTCTCGCCCTCAGGCAGAGAGTGCAAAGAGTGACAGCCAGGGAGGTAGAAGAAGTTCGAGGCTGATCTTTAGCGGGGAAGTTAGGAAGTTGGG
>BOPN01011901.1:7500-10000 GCA_017312705.2 Penaeus japonicus | reverse complement strand
GAATGCTAACAGCAGCGTCACGGTTTGTGCGATATCTAGAGATAGCGTATTCAAGAGTGTTGTCTTTCTTTGAACTTCCTTGCGATTGTTTGACAGTTCAAAAGATCACCATGTGAGAGATGGAAGATGTCACCATCGTCATTTGGAATTTCAGTACCGGCTAGATCCAGAAAAGGAGCTAGAGTTGAATTGCTAGACTCTAATATTCTCCTTTATTACTCTCTCTCTCTCTCTCTCTTTCTCTCCCTCTTTTCTACATTTCTACATTATCATATTTAGCCTGTCGTCAACAAGGTTCCACCACTGTTTACTTCCAATCTGCGATTTCTCCCGCCTGTTGTATAGTAGTGGATAATGGACATATGCAAAGCAGCCTCCCTGAGTGGAGCTTTCGTCCTTTACATTGAATGATGTTTATATTTTAGCCAGTCATCTGATCAAATGCAGAACGTCAGTTGCCTTTGATGTGAACCTTTAAGTTTTAAAGTTCCAGAGGAATGTCAGAAAAGCGCTCTGTCTTATTTGATTTCAAATTGCTCGTCTTCAGACGATCCAAAGACGAAATCTTTATTATCAGGCAGATAAGGATGAATTTTGTGTTTACTTCATAATATGGTCACCGTTGCTTGAGCTTATTGTCACGCATTATCCATGATTGTAGTAAACATTATTTGTAATCACACACCAAGAATTATAAAAACACACAAAAATAATCTTCAGGAAATATAGTAACTCGAACATCAAAACAATAATTCAAAGCCTCATAGTTCACTGACTCCGTTATACTAGTCACCTACAAGCTGATACTTAACTACTATCTCTCCGGCGACCAAAGAATCCAAACCCGATGGCAATTCCTTCGACCCTTCTCCTAGCCCGCTTGCCCTTGTTTGAGAGCTCCTTCTGGGAAACCGCTGGAGCCTGTGAAGAAGAGCTCTGCGCATGCGTGAACTAATTACTTAACTAATCAAGGGATAAACGTAAATTAGTAAAGTAATGCCATCCCGGGAGATCAATGAATTACCACGTTTCTTATTATTTCATTTAATGCAAGTCTCGAAATCTACGGGATTGGACGCCTCTTTTCAGTTGCCGAAATACACTACGGACTAACACCTCCTTGTAGCCATACACCCTTGCTGATTCTTTTCAGAAAAAATAATCCTTTCTAGTCACACTGCCTAGAGGACGACATGATGCATTACAAGATGGTAGGTCAGTCAACACAATGTATCATTAGACTACTGAAAGATCCTAAGGCCAATGGAGAATATGTTGATTGAAATTGATTACACAAATGTGCTCGCATTTATGTTCAACCTGGGCTGATCAACGAAGCGTTCTGTTCTTTGGAATGAGGGACTATAACAGCTGAAGCATAATAATACCCCGGTCATGGGCTTCACCGACCTTGACAAACAAGATCTATAGACCCCCAGGAATTGTTATTGTTATTGTTTATGAGTTGAAGTATTTCTGTGATTGAGAACAACACCTTCCCCCATGGTAGATAGTTAGGCAGATAGATATGGATGGATAGATAGATAAATAGATAGATAGATAAGTAAATAGATGGATGGATGGATAGGTCGATAGACATATATAGGTATATAGATAGATAGTTAGACAAACGTATAAACAGACAGACAAATATAGATATAGATATCGATGTAGATAAAGCTTGATAGATAGAGAAAGATAAATGGATACATCAAGTGTGTGTGTGTGTGCGTGTGTGTGTGTGTGTTTATGTACGTGTGTGTAATTACGTTTTGTGGTATTCCTTTTGATTTACAAGTAACATTTTTTTCATCAGACCGGAAAGAAAAGCGGTTAATCAGACAAGGCAAGTAATAATAGTAAAAAACCACTCCAGCGGGCCTTCTATTGCTGTAAATGTCACTGCCATCAGCAGAGTATCAATAGAAGCAGCAGTGCTAATGCCGATACTTTTAAAAGTAGAGGCAACAGTGATAGTGTGTCATTATAAGTAGGAGTAGTAGTAGTAGTAGTAACAAAAAAGCTACTGCTATTCTAAAAGTATGAGGGAGGCCATATTTTTCATGCAAGCGAGACATAATAAGCAAATCATAAATTACAAATTATGTGTTCTTGATTAAAAATCTGGCGAGACAATGCCATCATTAGGTAGAATATTTCCAAATAAACACGTTTGCATTTAATCAGAATTAATGTAATCATGAATAACAGCTTCTATATATTTCAGGATATGAGCAACGCATAATACAGATATTCTATCTTTGCTTAAAGAAAATTATAATATATCGCTCTCTGGATGACATATATTCACTAAGAAAAATTGCCATTCTTGGTCCTGCTGGGAAATTTTATGGCCCATGAATGAATGGCCGATAAACATTGTTAAGAAACTGACAAATGCCCTTGTTATGGAGGAAAAAGTGAAGTTCACCTCCTTCATTCTTTGTAGTTAAGAGATAAATGCTAGCAATCCAGGTAGATCCCCAACCTTCATTTGCAA
>BOPN01011901.1:0-2500 GCA_017312705.2 Penaeus japonicus | reverse complement strand
AATTATGATAATACTAATACTAATATTGATAATGATGATATTGATAAAAATAATGATAATAGAAAAATTAATTGATAAGAAAATAACAATAATGATGATGATAATTGCGATGATCATAATGTATAATAATCAAAATAATATCGATAATGATAATACTAATAGCAATAATGATATTAATAATAATAACTTTAAGAAATAATTTCTAAAGTAATAATACTGATAATAATAATAATAATAATGATAATGATGGTGATAATCACAGTAATGCTAGTAATGAAATAATGATAACAATAATGACATTGATTATAACAGTTACGGGCTACATAACCGTGCTGACGTTATTATTTTTTCTACCTATCAGAGTGTTTTTATCTTTATTTTTTTTACAATCAAACTGAGAATAATAGCTACTCTTAGTGACAGATGATGGAAATTAGTCTTGCAATTACTTTAATTACCATCACATCAGCTTAGTTGAAAATCCTAAACATAGATGGCACCACTCTCACCTGGCACAAGCAGAGAAAAAGATTCTTGAATTGCATCCATCAACGGTCTTTACTAAAAATTAACTTCAGAGAGCGATGCCACACTACAAGATGTGATTTCCGGCTCTAAAGTGCCGACGGTGCAGGATGTGGAGGCAGAATGAGAAGAGAAAAGGGAACCTGATATTATGTAGCGGCTGCGATGTGACACTGTGCCTGTATGACTGGTATTTGCTGTGGCACTCGTAGAGGTAAGTACAGGTCGCTTTCTTCTCTTCTATCTTTTTATTTATTTTTTTTTCTGGGGTGGGGGTGGGGGGTAGATGATTATTTCATTACGGAAGTAAAGAAAGAAAGAAAGAAAGAAAAAACAAACGAAGAACTAAGGTGATTCTTGTGCTCTCATAAGATTGTAAAACTTCTGTCTGACTGAGTGCAAAGAACATAACGAGCTGATATGGACTCTATTATACATTTTTTTTTTATCGACAACATTATTGAGAAGGCTTGTCGGATGCCATATATTAGCCTCATGATATGGCAAGACACAAACACGGACTAAGACAAGAAAGACACTAGCATCATAACCTGCTTCACTGCTGCCCCGTCTATGGTCCAAATTAAAAAAATTGATGCCCCATAGCCAACGGGATATCAAAGATGACACATATGATAACAATGATAATAATAATAACAGTGAAAATGATGATAATAATAATAGTAGTGATAATGATGATAATAATTATGATGATAATGGTAACATTGAAAATGATGATAATGATAATAACAGTGATAATGATAATAACAGTGATAATGATAATGATAGTGATAATGATGGTTATAATTATGATGATAATGATAATAAGATAACGGTGATAATGATGATAGTAAGTGATAATGATAATAATCATTATAATGGTGATGATGATAATGATTGTAATAATAATGATGAAAACGATATTAACAATAATGATGATGATACTGATAATAATAATGATCTTAATAACAATGATAAAGTGATAATAATAATGATAGGGATAATGATGGTGATGATGAGAATGATAATAATATTGATAATAATGATAACAAGAGTAGTAATACTGATAAAAACAATAACAATGATAATGATGTCGGTAATGATAATTATAGCAATAACGGTGATGATAATAATAACAACAATAATAGATACAATAATAGCAACGCTAATAATAATGAGAGATAAGGTTAATTACAATAGTGATAAGAAAAGTTGAACGGAATGAAAGACAAAGATTTTAAATTCGACCGATATTACAGTTAATACTCATAACCATCTTTTAGACGAAAAAAAAAGAAAGAAAGAAAGAAAAAAAAAAAAAAAACGCATAATGAAGACATGCAATTCATTCACATTTAAAAACTTGATCTCTCGCAATATCATTTTGTTGAATCTAAAATACTTTATTCGAACAATGCAGCCGTTAACCGGAACGCTTCACTTCGGGGTTGCTAGTCTCGAAGCACTGAAGCAGTTTCAATTGCTGATGTAAAAGATCACATGACTCTGACTTCGTAAAAATGAGAGAGAGGGAGGGAGGGAGAGAGGGAGAGGGAGAGAGGAAGAGGGAGAGAGGGAGAAAGAAAGAGAGAGGGAGGGGGGAGATGGAGAGAGAGAGAAGGGGATAGGAGAGAGAGAGAGGGGGGGGATAGGAGAGAGAGAGGGGGGGGATAGGAGAGAGAGAGAGAAATGAGACGAGACAGACGAAACGATAATGATAATGATGATGACAATTATAGTGATAAAAATAATGACAAGGATGATGATGGTAATAATAAAAAAAGATAATAATATATGATGATGGCAATAATGAGGAAATAAAAACGATAATAATAATAATAGTGATAGAAGCAGTGCTACTGCTAATGGTAATGATAATAATGAAATCAATGGTAGCGATAAAAGTAATAGCAATGATTAAAATGATAAAGGCAATGATGATGAAAACAATGCTACAATTACTACTGACAATAAT
>BOPN01011900.1:12500-13841 GCA_017312705.2 Penaeus japonicus | reverse complement strand
TATATATATATATACATATATATATAGACACATATTACATTTGAACCATCTCGACAAAACGCGTTTTCAATTTTTAAAACAACCGATAAATACAAAAGTGGTTGTTTATTCATTTCGGATTACATTGTGACACCTTTCAGCAGAAGATAAGAGATATACCGTAGCTAATCTTACTTTAATATTTCATTGAATATCAAATATAAAAACTGAACTTTGAGATGTTTCCCATCTATAGAAGACTTACAGACAGTTGCTACTATGAATTTATTTTACCATTTCTTTTGTTTGTTCATATATTTTCTATACGTTCTAAATCTTAGTCCGGTAAAGTTATATATCATATGTGTGAAAAAAGTTCAACGAATATTTTTCCTTCTCTCAATATTTCGTTTTAATGGCTGCCTCATATCTCTAGGGAATGGAGAATCAACTCAGCAAATCGTATTCGTTGTTTCACTGAATATCCAGGTTAAAGGAAAAGGAAAAGAAAAAGGGATTTTTTTTTCTTTTTTTTTTATGTTGCTCGGAACGTGTACGCACATGTAATATCTCAGCTTTTGAACATATTTCCTATTTCTTTTCCTACTTTTACATACAATTAGCTGAGGTTAAACTAGTTACGATTCTTATTATACACCTTCCATAACTTTTTCAAGTGGAAACTTAAAATACTGTTAAATGCAAACATACCCTTCTGTCTTATCGGTCAACAAATCTTAAAAAGTGATAGATATGTTATCAGGTACAGTTCAACATTAGAAAACTAAAAACTGCGACTTCCTTAAATGGTTAATTTGTTTCGGCAACAACTAAATTCACTTGCTGATAAAAAAAGAAAACATTGTACGTCATTGATCCCCCCCCCCCCCCCCGAGTAAAACAAAACATGAACTGTGGCGACCTAAAACCAACCTCTACGCTATGGTGAACACAGTGCTTAGGTGGATGCTGTTCTCCGGGGTGTGCTATGCTGTATGCTGTCTACGGATGCTCTAGAACTTATAGGTAAGGATTTAGCTCTATTATTCTTGCAAAATCTGCAAGTGCGGGCAATGGCACCGACTGATCAACCCGCAAACTAAGAAGTAAGTTAGGAGTGATAGCTGCGATGTTCCCTTCCTCATCTTGCCTTAATAGAGGCAGGGGCTACGGACTCTTTTTTTCTTGTCGAGTTCATGGCCAAAAATTCGATCACGGATTACACCCATGGCGGAGATAAGTCCATGCCCTTAGCTAGTAGCTGTTCTATGAGCCGATAGCTTATCAGCACCCTAGTTGTGAGGGACAGATAAGAGAGGTTTTACAGAGGTGAACCAAAAAAAAAAAAAAAAAAAAAAAAAA
>BOPN01011900.1:2500-5000 GCA_017312705.2 Penaeus japonicus | reverse complement strand
GCATGTTTTTTTTTTTTTTTTTTTTTTTTTTTTTTTTTTTTTTTTTTTTTTTTTTTTTTCTTTTTTGCTATTTGTAGGTTCTCGATGATGTTTGTGATTACGATATAACACGGGCGATATTAGAGGCCATAATGTATCAGTTCAACTGTACTACAAATAATTAACAGATTGTCGGTTCAACAGAAATTACTTTAATCATACGGATCTCCAGACTTTGCGAGAAGATAAACAAACTGCCCGAGCGGTTGTTAGCGGCGGCGCCCTATTTACGACCGCCGTTAAGTTGGCCGAAGATCCGAAGGCCCTCCGTCAGAAGCAGCTCACCTGCAGGAGTAATATGCTCTTTGCTCTGGGTCAGTGACATGTCGGAAACAAGAACGTCTGGGAATGACTTACAATTCCCACTCATTCTGCTGCGGTATGTCATTAGATGTGCTTTTTTTTGCCATACTAAGACTTTGACGATCGGGATAATAACACTGATAAGGACTTCTTTGGTAATTATGGTAAACATCTATCATTACTTTTGTTGTGATTGTTCTTGTGATTTTAGCCGTCAGCTGTTTTTTTTTTTTTTTTTTTTTTTTTTTTTTTGTTAGTATACTTGGCATCTTTCTTATTATCCTTATAGTTATGATTATAAACATCATGACAACCATCGGCCACAACCATGGGTCGCTATATCCATCAACGGGGGAGTACATAGTTATAAAACGAAATCGTTATTACCATCATCATTATTGTTATTATTGTTATTATCATCTTCTTTACCCTTAGTATCAATATAGTTGTTATTGTTATGTTTATTATCATTATAACTTTTACTATTATCACTATTATCATCACTATGATTATCATTATCATCATCGTTATCATCTTAATTATCAGTAATAATGGTAGTATTGTGATTGGTATCATCATAATTATCATTACTATCATTGTGTTATTATCACATGTGTTATTATTGTTACTATTCTATTCTTATCCTTATCGTTATCAATATCATCACTGCTCTTTTTATTACTATCATTATTATTAGTATCTTACTGTCATCATAATTATTATTGCTGTTACTATTATCAATGCTGTTGGTAATATCATCATCATTATTATAATTATAGTAATAATTAATATTATACTCATTATTAATATCATTATAACCATTGTAATTACCATCATTACTACTACTGCTAATATTATCGTTATTTCTGTTATCGTTATTGTTATTATTACTGTCGTCATTATTATCATAACTATTATTATCATCATTATCATAATTATCGTCAGTGTCATTATCATTATTATCATTGGTAAAAATATTATCATTATCTTCATTATTATCATCTTTATAGTATATTCATTATTACTGTTATCATTATCGTCATCAGCTTTATTATTATATTCATATAATGGTGAGGTTAGTGATGCTGTAATAAAAAAGTAATGAAATCATGTCATAATCATGATAATTGTTACCAGTGTTATTATAACCATTCTTGTTGTTTCTATTATTGAAATTATTATCATCATCACTATTATTTTTATCATTACCATTGCTATTTTTGTCCTTATCATCATTCATTATTACTCTTATTATTATTACTGTCATTATGATTATCATAGTCATTTTCATCATCATTATAATTGTTATTATCATTATCATCATCACTACTTTTAATGTTATCATCATTGTTATTATCATCATAATCATTATCATCCATATTATAGTTATCATAATTTCCATTACAATCTCAATATTATTATCGCTATTATCATCATCATTATTACTCTCATTATCATCATTAGTATTATCATTATTATTACTACTATATCACCACTATATCTATCGTTGTCATGATTACTTTAATCATTTCTAGATATTATCGTTATTACTTTTATTGTTGTTTTTGTTGTTAGTAATGTTATCATTTCTATCATTGATATTATCTTCATTATCATTATTATTGTAGTTATTGTTATTATTTTCAAATCATTATTATTGCTATAATCACTTCATCATCATTATTATAATTATCATCAGGTTCATGATTATCTTATCACTGTAATAATTAACATTGTTATAACCATTAATATTGTTATTAAAATGGATGTTATTATTATCATAGTACCATCATTATAGTTACTACCATGATGATTGTTATAATTGTTTTCATATATCTTTATCATCCTATTACAACACTATTAACATAAATACCAAAAGAATTTCGTTGCCAGTAATCGTATCATTACGAATACCCATTATAGTGTAAATTGCATCTTGCGAACAATGGCATTAGTTCAAATATCCTGATCCTTATCTCACATCAGAGGAATGTTATCGCGATTGTGTCCTTTAATTGGCGCAAAATGAATATCATTGTGAAAGATGTTTTCGTGTACATAGTTCAGTCATAATTTGCATTTCATTACATTCATACATTTACATATCTTTCCTATCTCTCTCACTGTGATAATCATCACCTTTAATGATACCAGTAGT
>BOPN01011898.1:12500-13849 GCA_017312705.2 Penaeus japonicus | reverse complement strand
ATATATATATATATCTCTTTTCTTCATTGTCTTCATGTCTGTGTATGGCCGCATGTGTGTACTTCATGCAACACTCAGATGTTCTACGCAGCGCCTCTTCATAGAGCGGCTGCCTCTATACCCTTCCATTATATGATTGAAAACATCCGACTATTGGAAACTTGGTAAAGCGATTTTGTAAAAGTTTATTAACTTCATTTATTTCCAGCAGTCGTTGGGGCTGTCTGCTACAGTTTATCAAATTACAACCTACACAAGTGAATTACGAGAGGGAACTGCATTTTTTCATTATATTTTTAATGCAGATACTGGGGTGATCTTGCATGGTGTGTTGCAAGAACAACACCTTCGGAGAAATTGTATCTTTACTTCTTGAAAAAGGAGGCGATGCTAAAAAAAAAAGAAAAAAAAAAAGGGGGTTACGCTGCTTTTAAAATTTCTTAAAGATGAAGGGTGAACGATCGGAAGACTTTGGAAACGTTTGATGTAAAATGAAATGTTCGGAAGACCAGCCCCAGGATGACCTTAGACAGATACACCGGAAGTTTAGAAAATATGCAAATTGGAGCTTGAGTCACTGGCTGCTGTGTTAGTGTCTTATTTTTGTTAATACAAGAAATAGGAAAATGTATCCATTTTCATATTTATCTATTTATCCATCTATTTATCTGTCTTTCTATCTATCCATCCACCTATCTCTTTATCTATCAATCTACCTATCTCTTTATCTGTCAATCTTCCTATCTCTCTATCTATCCATCGAAATTGAAATCAATCAATCAGATATTGAGAGAAATTACATAATTGCATCTAAAATATGAAAACCAGAACATTAATAGCGTTAAGATTATGATAAAAATATGGTAATAAGAGTATTTATTATAGTTATAATGATGGATGACTGATGATGGTGATGATGAAAATGATAATTATAATGACAATGATGATGATTATGATGATGAAGATGAGAAGGATGCCAGTGGTGGTGGTGAAATTAATTATTACCCCCCACCTAGATGATAATAATAATAATGAGGGGCTGGAGGAAGAGATATAGATATACTGATGATAAATATGATAAAAAATATATATATCAATAACTAATGAGCGAAATCTTGCACCAATAAATAAATAGAAATCCATGCATAAACCAACACATGTAAAAAAATAAATAAAGAGAGAGAGAGAGAGAGCAAGCACAGGGAAAAAAATCACAGTGGTAAACATTTCCACACGCTCAGTCAATACTTACCCCTAAATGTATTTTCAAACAACACAATTTCAACATACAATCCATTAAAAACTCCAATCTGGTTTGTTCAATTTCAATGCGAGTCTCATTCCTCCAA
>BOPN01011898.1:0-2500 GCA_017312705.2 Penaeus japonicus | reverse complement strand
GAGTGGGAGTAAGGAGGGAAGGTGGATAGGGGAAGGGGCGGTTACGAGGGAGATGAGGGGAGGACGGGGGTAGGAGTGGAGGGGAGCCGAGAAGGTGACGGGTGTGGCAACCGTGTTAGCCGCGTGATTGGCACCATGCGGGGGAGACAATGGCCGGCGGCACCAACTATTATGCCAGGGTGACAGCTCCGCGGGTGTGGCACTGAGGGGGGAGAGGTGAGACGCGAGAGAGGGAATGGGAGAAGGAGAGAGGAATCGGATATTGTATTGAGGGATATAGGACAAATAATAGGAAACAGAGGAGAGTAGGAATCCATGTATAGGGAAAAGGGAAAGGGAAGAAAGGAAAAAAAGGGAGACTGAAACATAAGATTCACTTAGAAGGGGCTGGAAAGGGAAAGGTGATGGGGTTGGAGTGGGAGGGGGGGTGGTTGCGTGCTAGATGATATCCTTCATGGAACGACAGCTTTTCCTAATTGCTAGCATGGTCGTCCGCAGTGATGATGTCGTGAATGCGTCGTGATGACGAACGGTGTGATGATCACGTATGGTGTGATTGTGATTCTATGAATGGCCTGGCGATGAAATGTCTTAGTTGTAATGAATAGCATTTGAAGAGAGGACTGTGAGGGGATGATTGACGACAATCCAACAATGATACTACGGAAAAGCACGCTATAGCGATACAAGTGATGCAAAAAAAAAAGAAAAAAAAAAAAGAAAAGAAAAAAAACGAGACCCCAGTGACAGGGAAACCGCAGCAACCTCAAGCTAAAGAGACAAAACCCGGTCCATGATTTAGCCCCGTTGATTGCAACGCTCGTGACGCAGTATTTTAATGATGCGGAGATGCGTGGAATAGTGGTCGTGATACAGGGATGCGAGAAATGTGATCCGGGAATGCGAGGGTGAGCCCGGGGGCTGCGACGAGGCAAATAGGGTGACGTGAAGCGGTGTGATTATGCCAAGGGTGAAGGGGTCAAGTCAGGTCATGGCGCTACGAAAGAACGGACAGGCGAGGCGGACTTGAATTATCACCGCTGTTTTGTTTTAGAGGGATAATTACTACTGCCGCCGCGGACGCAATATTTATCTGGCTCCAGCGCAAATACTGCATGATATTATTTCTGCTTTCACATGTCAGGCGGCGAATAAAAAATGTATATGTATACACGCCCGGTACAATTGCCTTGTCTCGCTAATGGACGCTAACAACGCCAAGGCCTTTACAATGTATTGGTTAACTGAGGCAATAGTGTTAATTTAACGTCAGTGATGGTGATACTGGGAGGCACGACTCCCCCCCCCCCTCTCCCTCTCTCTCTCTCTCTCTCTCTCTCTCTCTCTCTCTCTCTCTCTCTCTCTCTCTCTCTCTCTCTCTCTCTCTCTCTCTTATTCACCTCTTCGTTCTTGTTCTCTTTCTTGTTCTCCTTATTATTGTTATATTTTAGGTTCTCCTGTATTACGTTCTTATTCTTATTAGTCATTCTTGTTGTACTTTTTTTCTTTTTCATGTTTGCAGTTACTTTATGATACGCTTTCGTGCATGTGGATTATCTTAAGAATGTAGACGTAAAATGCTTTTAATGTGTCTGCATGAGAAAGGGTAGGGAGGGGGGGGGGGCAGCAAGAAAGGGAGAGAGGGAATATGAAAATTTAGAAAGGGAGGGGGAGGGGGGGAGGGGGGAAGGGATGGATAGAAATAAAAGCGAGGAGGAAAAGGTGGCAGAGAGAGATACAGGGGGAGGAAGGTATTTAGAGGGAGGGGAGAGTACAAAGGGAAAGGGGGGAGGGGGTTGAAGGGAGAAGAGGAAGGAAAAGAGAAGGAGGAAAGGAAAAGATGAAAGGGAGGGACAGAGACGGAGGTACGGTTAGCAAGGAAGGAAGGAAGCGATGAAGTAGAAGGGGAGGAGGGATAGTGAAAGTGAAGAAGGGGCGAGGGGATAGAATGGGAAAGGAGGAGACATGACAACGACAAATAAATGTGTGACACGTGACAATAACGTGCGTCCAGACACTGCGGCACCGGGGAAGGAGAGGAATGGCGTATCAACTTCACGAATATGAACAGCCGTGTGTTACCTGAGGGGAGGAAGGGGTAGCCTGGGAGAGACGAGAGAGAGGAGAGGGAAAAGGAGGGAAAAGCCATATATGCAAAACATATACACTCAAACACACACACAATCATACAAACACATACTAACACTTTCAAACACATATAAACACGCATACACATACATACATACATACATACATTCATGCACGCCTACCCATACACAAACTAACACACACACATGCAAATACGCACGCACACACACACATATACAAACACACGCACACATACACGTCTCTCCTGTCGCCGGGGAGCGGAGGAGAAATAAATCTTTGCCAGCTAATTTAAGATTTAACATTTTTATCACCAAAGTTCTCCTGAGACTCGCAATGCGGGCGAGATGCATGGGCAGAAAGATAGGGGGATGGAGGGGAGAAGGGGGTGGGG
>BOPN01011897.1:5000-10000 GCA_017312705.2 Penaeus japonicus | reverse complement strand
ATGTTATCATTATCATCTTTTCATTAATATTGTTGTTGTTGTTATCACTACCAATACTATCATTATCATTATTGTTGTCACTATCATCATTATTTTTATTCATATTATCATCACTATCGTTTTTTCATATGATCATCATCATTTTTAAAAATTCTTTTCTTATTTTCATCAATATTATTATAATTATATTACTGTTATTATTATTGTCATCACCATTATTGCTGTTATCATCATTATTGTTATTTTGATTATCATTATTGTTATCATCATCACCATTATTATCATTATCATTACCATTATCATTTGTGTTATCAATATCATGATTACTATTATCATTTGTATAATCATCATCACCAACATTATAATTTTCTATTTTCATAACTATTATCATCATTATTATCATTGTTAATTTTATCTTTAATATCACTTTTATTATCTACTATCTACTATCGTCTCATCACTATCATTCTTATCTTCCTTCTCTTTCTCCTCATCATCACAATCATCACCATTATCCTCATCCTCACATTCATCATCATCATCATCATCATTATCCTCATCCTCACATTCATCATCATCTTCACCATCATAACTAACAGAACAAGATAACCAATACCCTTAACGCACAGGAAAACCCCTAAACAACGACAAACAACTTCAAACAACTTCAAACAAACAAACAAAGAAACACACAGCATCCGTTCTAATAAACGTAATTGAGAATATTAAAATTAACAAGATATTAAAGCGGAAATGACCTCTTTATCCCAGAGGCAGAATATCAACTTATATATATCTACATCTCCTATTATCCAGGTTAAAGTGTGGATAAAAGGATATGTATATATTTTTTTATCATTATTTTGGAAAATGTGGATATATTTTTTTCCTAATGTGAAGTTCAGGATGAAGATTATGAAAAGAAAAATTATTATGATTGAGGTCAAATTGCATTTCCTTTTTTGTGTGTCTGTTTGTATATATGTGTAGAAATTTTGTTGTTATTTTGTGGTGTTTTTTTAGTCTCTATTTATGTTTTTTATTTTTTATTTTTTGTTGCTATCGTATTCTTTCTTTTCTTGCTTGATTTTTTATTTTTTGTTGTTATTTTTCTTCTTCTCGTGCCATCGTCAATATCCGTATTACCATCATACTCCATTTCCTTTTTCTTCTTGTTGTTTCTATCTTTCTCTCCCTCTTCTTCACTTTCTTCTCCCTCCATACCTATCCTTATTACCTGTTTGCATATTTCTTCTACCACGAAAAGGAGCATGCAAGTCAAGAATGCACACTCATTTGCATACAAGGCGAAAGAGAATTTAAACTATTTGTGAAATCCCAACCAGCTGCGTTTATATACAGTGGAGTTTGTAAATGAAGTTATGTAGCGTGCATTACGCTATGAATTCTGTGCAAAATATACGAATTCGTGCAATAGCGGCAGCCCCGTGCACTGTGTGTATATCATTATTGCATATCATTAACATACCGATAAGATGGAAGATTTAAATCGAGATAAAAGCGCTGAAAGCTATGAAGATCGTATTGCATGAGAGAAAAGGGTCGGATTGCATGCTATAGAGGATTAAAACGTCGAGGGCGAAGTATAAACAGGTTCGATGTTCTATTGTTTCGGTATCGATGGCCGGAGTCGACACTTATACTGACCGAACATCCAGATTTAATTGTCAATATGATCTTACTCTATGTTGCATAGATCAAAGGTGACCATTTCGTACTTGTACCACGAGTGTACACCCTTGAGGACTTTAACACTCATCTATTTCCCCTCATCTCTTTCCGTCTCTCCCCCTCTCTCTCTTTTACTTATTCTCTGCCCTTCTCTCTCAGACATACGCACTCTCTCTCTCCCTGCCTCCCTTCCTCCCTCCCTCCCTCGCTTCCCACATCTCTCTTTCCGTCTCATCTCTCTCCTCCCTCTCTTCCCTTCTTTCTGTTTTTTTTTCATCTCTCTCTTCCTCACTCAACCCCATTTCGAAAAAAAAACAAGACAAATTGCAATTGGCTTTGACTCCCATTTCTGCAGCCGAACAGATAAGAAAAAAGGGGTAAGGGGGAAAAAAACCCGGGTAATTTTAGAAGCCTTGAGGGGTAACTCTCTTAATTCCCTTCTATCGTAAGGGTCCCCTCTTCCTCTTTCTTCCTCTACGTTTTCACCCTTTTATGTCTTACACACATTCCCTTTTCTTTCGTTATGGCTCCCATTCCTTTTGCATGGGTATTACTCTCTTTAATTTGCCGTATGTTATTATAGCATTGGCTATTAATATGATTGTTATTATTACGGTCATTTTCATATCAATTTTACTGTGACGATAGATAATATGAAGATAATAGTAGGTACAGCAAAGGCGATGATGATGATGATAATGATGATGATGATGATAATGATGATGATGATGATGATGATAGTGATGATGATGATGATAATGATCATGATGATGATGATAGTGATGATGATGATGATGATGGTGATGATGATGATGATGATGGTGATGATGATGTGATGATGATAGTGTAGTGATAGTGATAATGATAATGATAATGATAGTGATAATGATAATAATGATAATGATAAGGATAAGGATAATGATAATGATGATTGATGATTGACGATGACGATGATGATGATAGTGATAACAATAGCAATAATAAAATCAACAAGGATAAGTAGAAAGACCATAATCAAAATAAAGACAGATTAAAACTCAAATAAAAACTACGTTCAAATTCACCACTCAAGAAACAACACGAATGTCATCCTCATGCAGTCACCATTAAAAGTCACCATCACAATAACTCTTTCTCATCCAACAGAAAGAGGTGGATACCCTATAAGACACAGCACTACCTCCTCCACCCACATACACTAGGAAAAAATAAGGAGAGAAAATAAAAGGAGAAGAAGAAGAAGAAGAAGAGAAAGGAAGAGAAGAGGAAGGAGGAGGAGGAGAAGGAGAAGAGAAAGGAGGAGAAGAGGAAGGAGGAGGGGGAGGAGAAGAAGGAGAAGGTGAGGAAGAATAAGAAGGAGAAGATGGAGAAGAGGGATGAGTAGGAGAAGAAAGAGGAGGAGAAGAAGAAGGAGAAGTAAGAGAAGATGGAGAAAAAGAAGAAGGAAAACGAGAATAACAATAAAAAAAATGAAGATGAAGAAGGAGAGGAAGGAGAAGAAAGAGAATAAGGAGAAGAAGGAGGTGAAAAAGAAGTAGAAAGACTAAGTGATTCTTATCTCCATGAGTACAAATGGCACCACCACTTAGGTGAAATATGCACCCTAATCTGCCATACAAATAAGCAAGAATGTCGCTGAGAATGTCGCTGTAATGGAAGAGGAGAGAGAGAGAGAGAGAGAGAGAGAGAGAGAGAGAGAGAGAGAGAGAGAGAGAGAGAGAGAGAGAGAGAGAGAGAGAGAGAGAGAGAGAGAGAGAAAGAGATTACGTTCCTTCGCCAAAAAAAAAAAAAAAAAAAAAAATATGGTTGAAGTGTGTCTTTAAACGCTATAATTATGAAGGATAGCGTCTCTGTGTCATCCAGATGTGGAAAAAATGTGGCCATATGTGTGTGTATCTTTACTCGTCATGTGGATGGAAATAATTCACATATCACGATGGTATGTCACTATGCAACAAAGAAGGGTGAGTCATCGGCAATGTTACCAAGGACCATCATTGCTACTGCAACTATAGCAGTAACTGTATGGGAATAAGTATATTATAATACATATCATCATTTTTATTGAAGATATGGTATTGTTACTTCCCCATAATTGCTTTTGTTTTATTGGTAATATCAGTTCAATCCCAACACTAAAATGCGTATAAGTATTTCATAAGAAACACAAGATAACAGATTGCACATGAGTTTCGTTACTTGTTATAACGCCATATTGATCTTGCTCTTGCTTGCAAGATGACTCCATTGCCAGTAATCTCAACATTGTTTAAGACTTTAACTCTTACCCTGAAATACACTTGCATCTTGCCAGACACACACACACACATACACACATACACACACACACACAAAGACAAACAAACACACAAACACACATTTTAACACAAATGTACCCACTGACGCCCAACTACGACACTCCCCAACCCCCACCCCCCCTTCCTCCCCTCTCCAAGCCACAGAACGCAATCCAAACTTTCCCGAGCAGCAAACACTGACTGACTCGAACGTCTCATCTCCGAAGCATCAGAAGCTCCGAAACTGAACCGCCTTCTGAAGCGGTCAACATAAACACGCCGCGAGGGAGATTCTGCAACAATAATGCACAATCTGTAACAATCCATGAATCTCATTATAACTTGCAGAATCGGATCATCATTCCTCTTTGGGCTTTCCTTTGCAAACTCGAAGGGCTTGTTGCATGTCATTCGTTTCACGCTCGGTGCAATACTGGAGTTGGGGGAGGGGGAGGGGGTGAATGGGTAGGGATGGGGATGTAGAATAGGGGTGGGGGGAGGTGGAGGGGGAGGTAGAATAGGAGGGTAGGGGGAGGTAGAATAAGGGGAGAGGGGGAGGGAGAGTAGGGGGAGAGGGGAGAGTGGAATAGGATGGGAGGATTAGGTGGAATAGAGGGGAGGGGGAGGGAGGGGGAGGTAGAATAGGGGGAGAGGGGGAGGAGATGGGGAGGCACTAAAAGAGGGGATGGGATAGGGAGGCAGAATAGGGGAGACGGGGAGGGGATGGAGAAGCTGAAGAGGAGGGAAGAGGGAGGAGATAGGGAAGAGATGAGGAGGCAAAACAGAAGAAGAGGGGGAGGGGATGAGGAGGCGGAGGAAAAGGGGAGTGGGTGATAGAAGAGAGGGGAGAAGAGGAGTTAGAACTGGACGGAGTGGGAAGGGGGAGAGAGTGGATTTAAGAAAAATGGATGGAAGTAAAGGGAAAAGGGGGACAAAGAAAAGGGAAAGAAAAAGGAGAAATGTGTTACCAGGAAAGGTGAACAATGAGTTAAAAATCATACTCATGGTTTT
>BOPN01011895.1:7500-13869 GCA_017312705.2 Penaeus japonicus | reverse complement strand
AAAAAAAAAAAAAAAAAAAAAAAAAAAAGTGCAAACAATTATCTCAACGGAAGTCTAGATAGGCAAACAGTTATATGCACATACAAACAAACAAACAAACAAATAGACAGACAGACATCATAGCGTAACAAAATTCCAATCTCTCTTTTCCTTCTCCCTTGTGCGCCATTTCCCTTTGTTCCTCTTCCTGTTTGTATTGGGGAGTTGGAAGGGGAGGAGAGACGGGGGAAAGAGAAGGGGAAGGGAAATAGAAAAGGGGAGTAGAAAGCGTGTAATAAGACGAACAATATTCATAGACTGGAAGAGACATGAGAGACAGTGCCAAAATCAATGGTTTGATGGATAGAGACATGCAGAAGAGAATTCAAAGATGGGTAAGTGTGTGGATAGATATATACGTAGATAGTCAGGCTCATAATTTGTCCACAAAGGATAGACAGACAAATAAGTGTAAGTAAATCGAAATATAAATAATTTGACGAACAGCTAGGTAGATGAAAATACAAGTAGGGGAAAGGGAAGCAATACGAGGAATGAACCAAAAATTAAAATTGATTAAAATCCCAGAGAAGCAAAATTCACCTCTACGCTAGCAACCCAAAAGTACAAAAGTTCCCCCTCAAAAAGAAGAAGCAAAAAACAAAAACAAAAACAAAAAAGTCACACACGCCCGCCTCTGTATCATTTTTAACTGCAGTTCTCGAAGTCGTAATCAAGCTCGAGAGTCCCCAGGTGTTGGCTGCGAGATTCCGGGTTTGAGATTCTCATTTTTAAGTCACAAATCCCAGGTATATTTCCGGAACTACGTGGCTTCATTCCCGGCATGGAAGCTGCGGCGGGAAGCGGACGGAAGGAAATGAGTGAGGGTTCGGTTAGGTGGCTCTTTTTTTTCTAAAGGAGAGGGGGGGGGGAGGGAAAGGAAGGAAGGAAAGGGAAGATGGTTTGATTTTTTAGGGAGTGGGTGAGAGGAGGGACTGAAATTAGGCTTGACTGTGTGTGTGTGTGTTTAGAGGGGAGGGGGGGGGGGTGTAAAGATGAGAAAGAGGATTCATTCATTTTTATTTCTCCTTTTTTTGTGGGAAATGTGTAGGAGATTATCATTTTTTTTCTTTTTTTTTAAGAAGTGGGTGGTCAGGGATGAGGAATTGTGTTTTCCTAAATGTGTATACGGTAGGATGTGTGCGGATGATTGGGATTCATTTCTTGGGGAGGCTAGCTGGATGAGTTTCTATCTCTCTCCCTCTCTCTCTCACTCGCTCACTCACTCACTCACTCACTCACTCACTCTCTCTCTCTCTCTATCTCTCTCTCTCTCTCTCTCTCACTCACTCACTCACTTACTCACTCACTCACACACACACACACACTCTCTCTCTCTCTCTCTCTCTCTCTCTCTCTCTCTCTTCTTTCTCTTTCTCAATCTCTCTCCCCCTCTCTCTCTCTCTCTCTCTCTCTCTCTCTCTCTCTCTCTCTCTCTGTCTCTCTCTCTATATATATATATATTGTTATAACCTATGCATAGGTCGAATGTGTTTTTTTTTATTGTGTACGTGTACACTCTTTTTTTTGTGATTATGCTCTTACGGCTTTCCTTTTATTTTGCGTAGGTAACACAGGTTTTCTTTCTGTGCTTTATGTGCGTGTGCGTGTCAATTTGGCATGTGCATGTACATATATTTTTTAATCTTTCCATGATTTTTTGTCAGCCTATGTATCTATTTACTAACTGATTCCTTATCTTAAAGATATATGAATAAAAATAGAGGGGTCCACAAAGGGAGATTCATAATTGATAATTTGCGTTAGTATTAACGTTTCCTTGTCATAGCTTATAAGAATTACTGAATCCTGATTATGATATCGAAACGTTAATTACAAATCCTACTTGTGAACTGATTTTTGAAACAACTGTAAGATTGATCTTTAAACAAGACATTTCTATGAGTTTATTTCTTCTTTTTAATTATCTCTCAATTTATTTATTCATTCATCTTTGTCTCTTAATGATTGTTATTATTTGACCGCTAATGAAACGTATTATTTTTTTATACGAGTACTATAAAATTGGAAATGTAGCCCTAATCAATTTCAACACAGTTGCAAATGATTGTGATAAAAATATAATTAGAAATGTTAATTACAATATGAATATATAGATGAAAAGAAGTTTGATGATGATAATGATAAACTCATAAACAAATATGATAAGGAATACATGTTATGGAGATTAAATCAGCATTACCCCCCGTCCCCTATCACATCTCCTTTAGATCCTTCTTGAAAAAATACTCGATAGAAATATCCAATGGTAACCTTTATTCTTATTTTCTATTTCCTTTCGCTAACTTCTTTTTTTTAATACTACTGTTTTTTTTTATGGAAATCATACTTGTTTTATTTCATTCTTATTATGAAAATTATTAGGAAGGAAAGTTTACTCAGTGGCTAAACAAATATAGTGATAAATCAACTCAAGGGACAGAAGAAAAATGTTATCCAGCAGTTTGTGTTCAATAATTCTTTTGTCGAGAGTATTACCTGTTTCTCTTACATAAGATTCCTTTTACTCCGTATTGCATAATTACTGTAGAAGCATCGAGAGCACTGATGGTCGCATTATGCTTCACCAGAGATTTGCGTAACGTATTTGGAATGGTAAAAGCGAAATCATCAACGGCGGGTTAGAAAGGGCAGCAGATGAATTACAAAACTTATCCTGTTGGTTTATCTGATTTTCTCAATATTATTTGGATTTACATTGACTATGTCTTATCTATCTGTGTGTACACGTTACTATGTTTATGTTTGTTTTATAAATACATACATACATATGTACACACAAACACACACACACATACACACACACACAGACACACACACACACACACACACACACACACACACACACACACACACACACACACACACACACACACACACACACAAACACACACACACATTACTGCTGCAGGCATTACTATGTCTGCGACAGTAATTGCAACAACAGCATGAAATGTAGTATCAGTTGTAATAGCAACAGTAGCAATATCATACATGTTATGTATGTACTGTATACATACTTATTACTGCACCACAGCCAAGAAAATAAGAATCATACGTAATGTCAAGTAGAAAAAAGATTACATGTTCCTATTTTAGGTTGCACATTCTTTACCCTGTACTAAATGTTTACGTGTCATAACGTGTCGTGTCGTGTCGTTTTATTCAACCGTGATCTAAGATACATCAATATGAAATACGAAATCACTGACGACATGGAGATGTACCGTCCAGTTTTGTTTTGCTTCATACCTATATTTGTACATTAGATCTTGCCTCTCTAATTGTTAAAGCAATTCGCAATCAAGAAGAGTCAAAAACTGTATGGCTTTGGATTGATTGAACCGTTGTAACAGTCAATCCATAATTTGCATATATATATATATACATAAATATATATTGTTATAACCTATGCATAGGTCGAATGTGTTTTCCTTTTTTTTTATTGTGTACGTGTACACTCTTTTTTTGTGATTATGCTCTTACGGCTTTCCTTTTATTTTGCGTAGGAAACACAGGTTTTCTTTCTGTGCTTTATGTGCGTGTGCGTGTCAATTTGGCATGTGCATGTACATACTTTTTTTTAATCTTCCCATGATTTTTTGTCAGCCTATGTATCTATTTACTAACTGATTCTTTATCTTAAAGATATATGAATAAGAATAGAGGGGTCCACAAAGGGAGATTCATAATTGATCATTTGCGTTAGTATTAACGTTTCCTTGTCATAACTTATAAGAATTACTGAATCCTGATTATGATATCGAAACGTTAATTACAAATCCTACTGATTTTTGAAACAACTGTAAGATTGATCTTTAAACAAGACATTTCTATGAGTTTATTTCTTCTTTTTAATTATCTCTCAATTTATTTATTCATTCATCATTTTTTAGATTTTTATTGTCTGACCGATTCAGTGAAACACATGTATACATAAGTATGTATACACACATATAGATATGTAAAGGCACCCACGCACGTGTGTGTGTGCGCACACACACACACACACACACACACACACACACACACACACACACACACACACACACACACACACACACACACACACACACACCAGCTATAGGCTGTTATGGAAATTTAAGTTTCGAAGGTATGTCTATCATGGCCTTATCTGCAACACAAAGATTCAGCAAAACTAAACTGTATTGAACTAGCTGTTTCAATAAGTAAAGTCTGATACTTGTATATTGATATTAGTAATGTGTTATAAAGAAAGAGATACTTCTTTGTTTAAAGTATGTTCAAGGATGATTAATGTAAAAGGTTTGTTCCATTTAGGATCCCTTAGTTCTTATGGTTTGGTTTTGGCGGCTCAAGAAATGTGTTGAGATCTACCACTCAGAGCTTTTGAAAAGTTGGACCGTGTGGTTTTGGCGTACTTGGATAAGCATATGTGAGTAATGTAAATGCATATATGGCAAGCGTTAAGTATATAAATTGGATATTATATATACATATTATATACATAAAAGCTTAATAAGTTACACAGCAGAGAGCAAGAGATCATGAGGATTTGTATTTCTTGTGTTGCATTGTCTAGTTGTGCAATGGGTGTTACTGTACAAATTATACATGAAAATGAATATTCTAATGGGGCTAATTTCAGCTTATGTGAATTGGTAACAGGCAATGCATGGGACTATTTACATTTTATCAAGAATCCTCGGGACACTTTTTATTGGTCATTATTCCTTTTCATTCACAAATAACTTTTCAAATGGGTGCCATATAAATTTTGCAGTTTTTTATTATTTACATGTCAGAATTATAAGCAATATTATTCTCTGAGGACATGGATATATGTTTATCACAGAATGTTGTTTGAAATGTTTCAACATTTGTTTTCTTAAATTGTTTGTAAGATCAGGTTGAAGTAGTTTTGCAATAAAGGTTTTACACGTACAGCATTTTACTGGCGAACCATAAACAAATATTGTCATTTTTAGTGGGTAACTTATAATTTAATCTTGTATATCCTGCTGCACAGATATTGCAGGAACAAAAAAGGATGATTATTGAATTGGATGTTGGATAATTGTCATATCAGTTGTTCAAGTGATAAGTGATAAGAAATATAATCTACGGGTAGTTTACAATAAGGGTCAATCAGGATTGGTGTACCTTCAGAGGGACAAGTTGCAAAAGCCAGTCATTTGGTGGTTCTCGTCATTACCCGATGGATTCCAAGAATATCTTCATCAAAATTAAGATTGTTTACTAAGCTATCTATCTCTTCATGATTTAGCATATGTCCTCTTGCTATCATGACAATTTCTGGTAAGATACATAGATGTAGACAAATTGATAGACATTATGGGTGACGAGATTAAGATAATAATCAGGGCCGGCCCAATTGGGGACAATTTTGGTGGGCCCGGGTTTCCAGCCAACTTGCACGCAGGTCTGTAAAAACATAGAAAATTTTAAAATGTCAATTTTAGACTGAATATCTCCAAAGCAGAATCGAAAGCACTAAAGATATTTACTTAAAAATGCATGTGAGTTAACAGATTACACTCTAGCGCGGGCCCCCTTAGGCGCGGGGCCCAATTGCATTTTGTAAAAAGAAATTATAAAAACTTTCCTGGGCATATTAGAAGATCGGAGTCAAAAAACAATTCAGTGTTAAAAGAAAAGAAAAGAAGAAGAAGAAGAAGAAAAAAAAAAAAAAAAACTGAATGGTTACAGAATATATTAATTAATAATATTTCAGGAATGTAATGTAGATAAGGAAGTCAGTGACTTAGTTTTTTACTAGTTATAAAGATAATGGTAATAATGACATTAATAAAGAGAGAGAAAAGTGCATAGTCTACTCGCTCAAAGTGGTACCGTAAAATAAGAGGCGAGATGGAGATATTAATGAAGATAATGTACAAAAAGATAGATAAACAACAAAATTATGCAGTCAACACACCTGGTTGGAAGGATATTATATCACTTTCATCCAAGCTAATATATTTTGCAACTATAACATGGATCTTAGGGGGAAAATAAGATGAATAATGACAAGAAAAAAATGTGCAGAAAAGAAGTCACATAAGATAATATTGTCTGGTCACGAAAATACATTTAAGATAATAAAATTGAGAAGGGGGATGAGCGTCTAATTCGGTGATTAAAATCCGACCAATGTCTACATTTCGGTTTCTTTACGATGGTATTAATCATGAAAATGAATACGAGAAGAGAAATTCATGACAGTTTTATTACGTAAGGCAGTATATTATAGCAGTGCCACCATTGGCTACCGAGTAATGGCATGTTACGTCATATCACTGATTA
>BOPN01011893.1:12500-13872 GCA_017312705.2 Penaeus japonicus | reverse complement strand
ATATATATACATACATATATATATATATATATATATATATATATATATATATATATGTATATACGTATATATACATATATGTGTATATGTGTATATATATGTATATATATATATATATATGTATGTATATATATGTATATATATATATATATATATATATACATATATACATACATATGTATATGTATATATATATATATAAATATATATATATGTATATATATATATCCATCTCTATCTCTCTAATTATCTACCTCTCAAGACAATTGCCTAGTCGATTATTTGTTTCGGCGAAAGAAGAAGGATATGGAACGAGCAGCGAAGAAAAAGGAAGAGAAACGGATAAATAGAGGAAGTGGGGGGAAAGAGCAACGAGAAAAGCGGGGGAGAGATGCCGATAAAGATTGATAAACGTAATAGGGAATAAGGAAGGCGGGAATAAAGAGGGAAGGAGGAGAGCGAAGAAAATGCGCTGGCGGAAGTGAAGCTCGCCGGAGAGATTCGTGAGGGAGCTGATTAGGGAAAATGCGGCTCAAGGTGATGGCGAGACTCTGGGAAAACGAGGAAGTCTTATGGAAAGGAAACTCTTTAAACTCTTCGTTCTACGGAGGTTAAGCACGTTCCATTGCCCGTTATATAGCGCGAGTGTAAACGTCCGTGATTTTGTCGAATGTAGGATGTTCCTCCTGGTTCTCTCCACAACACTTCGACGGTCCTACCCACATCATACTGGTAGATAAACACTTTAGTTCCGCCGTATTCGTAAATGAAAGAGAACGGTTATATTTTCCTCTGATCCATAGCTCGAGGACACTCTTCTCCTACTTACTTTGTTGGCGTAGACACTCGAAGCCAAGATCAAGCAGAGGAACAGCGCACTGCGGTAGGAGCCGATGGCTGCGAGGAGATTCCTCGGCCTCGACATCTCGTTAGTCCTAAGCCTCGTCATTGCGGCTCTCTGAGGCTTCACGCCGTCTTTTGGGCGTTTCACACCAGGTTCACAGAGACTCTCCCGCCTACTCGGTCTCTGTTGGAGCCTGAAGCTTAACACTCCCGCACCTGCCAGCTACAGCGGTTGATGTGCGGTTCGCGGATTTCGCTGCACAGGTCTGGAGGCTGCCTCAGCGTCGAGCTCGTCGCCTCGGCTCAGCCGCCACGTCAAGTGCCTCGCACCTGTTCCTCGAAAGCGGCGCAGAAGCTGGCAAGACCTGCTGGAGACTTAGCTGTCCCTGCCTCTTCGCCTTTCGCCTGCTGGTTCTTACTCTCTGGGAGGCAGGATCCTCGAAGGGACTCGAAAGGAGAGACGCAAAACAGCCATGAAGTCGCTTATTTATTTACATTGAGAAGGTGTTGATCTTTCTTGTGGCGGTAC
>BOPN01011892.1:0-2500 GCA_017312705.2 Penaeus japonicus | reverse complement strand
ATACTTTTGCTTGCATTTGTATTCTTGCCGCTTATTTAGAGTATCAATGGATATAGCCATATATAGTATTCCCGTGGAGGAGGTGTAGTATTTAACTAAAAAGGAGATATTAAAAGACTAAAAGATATCAAAAGATTAACCAAAGGCACAAAACTGTACTCCAATATTTGGGAGGAATAGGGATCTGTGCCATAAAGGTCCGAAAATGCTTTGTCTCTCCATAGCTTCAACGAACCCTGCATAATATGGTGTGAGGGTTGGTTAACACGAACTCATTAATTCCCTTATCATTTCTCAATTCCAAACATGCTTCTCCTAGAAAATAACCTCGCCTCCTCTTTCGCTCTCTCTCTCTCTCTCTCTCTCTCTCTCTCTCTCTCTCTCTCTCTCTATCTCTCACTCTCTCTCTCTCTCTCTCTCTCTCTTCTCTCTTTCTCTCTTTCTCTCTCTCTCTCTCTCTCTCTCTCTCTCTCTCTCTCTCTCTCTCTCTCTCTCTCTCTCTCTCTCTCTCTCTCTCTTTCTCTCTCTCTCTCTCTCTCTCTCTCTCTCTCTCTCTCTCTCTCTCTCTCTCTCTCTCTCTCTCTCTCTCTCAAAATGATTTAATATATTGATTCACAATACACATATTTTTAGGCGTTTTAATATGGAAACATGCAAAAGATTCAAGTCTCTATATATGCAAATTCATTTTGATCTTACTGGTGCAATATATGTGCAGATCTTGAACATAATTTGCAAAAATAATGCATCGCCAGTGACGTTAGCCGCTTATGTCGTAAGTAATTTAGAACAAAACTCTCTCTCTCTCTCTCTCTCCCCCTCTCTCTCTCTCTCTCTCTCTCTCTCTCTCTCTCTCTCTCTCTCTCTCTCTCTCTCTCTCTCTCTCTCTCTCTCTCTCTCTTTCTCTCTCTCTCGCTCCCCTCTGTCTCTGTCTCTGTCTCTTGTCCCTGTCTCTCTCTCTCTCTCTCATTCTTCTTGTATTTTCTCAACATGTTTACTTTGTGTTGCCGTTCTGTATCCTTCTACCCAATTCCGTTTCTTCGAAAGATTTATTTCACAATAGGCCGCCTCACATGTCAATCAAAACGACAGAATCTAGAACAATACAAGCTCGGAAATCCCTTAGAAAAAAAAATCCTGAACCACTTTGAAACAAGATATCTTATTAAGCAATTTTAAACTGTTATTGAATTTAGTAATTTTAGATACCACTTTAAAACAAGGTATCTTACTTAGTATCTAAATCAAGTTATTGCTTTAGATCATTTTAGATACCACTTTAAAACAGGGTATGTTACTTAGTATCTAAACCAAATTGGCTGCATTTAGGTCATTTCAGATAACCACTTTAGAAACAGTCTATCTTACTTAATATCTAAACCAAGTTGGCTGAATTTAGGTCATTTTAGATAACGATGAAATAAACAGCAGATCGACGTAAATATCCCCTTTTTTCCAGGATGACTGGTGGTGGTGGATTGTCATAGTGGCTCTGGTGGCGAAAAAGCGGCGAGTTCCCGCTGACTTTGCCAAGCTGCCTGCCAATGATAGCTCATCATCGGTAAGCCGCTCGCTACTAAAATTCCTCCGTGCCTATTGTTACTTTTATTGTTGTTGTTGTTGGTTTCCTGTGGTGATGTGTTGCAGTGGTTGTTGTCTTTATTGTCTGTTGTTTGTTGCTGTTGTTATTATTATTGTTATTGTTGTTATTGTTATTGTTATCATCATTATCATTAAAAGTCAGTAAAGCAGTAACAGTAGTAGTAGCACTACTACTAATACTACTGACTGACTACTACGACTACAGCTACTGCCTACTGCTATTATTATTGTTGTATTTACTATAATTATTAATATTAACATAACCATTACCATTATCATGATCATTCTTAAAATCATAATCATAATCATAATGATAACCATAGTCATATTCATAATAATAATCACAATCACTATCACTATCATTATCATTATCATCATTTTCATTTTCATTATCATTATCATTACCATTATCATTATCATCATCATCTTTCCTACTACTTCTACTACTAATATCCATTGTTACTGCTACTGATATTATTATTGTTATTGTTATTATTCTTATTATTTTCATTATTATTATTATCATCATCATCATCATTGTTGTTGTTTTGTTTCTATCAATATATATATATATATATATATATATATATATATATATATATATATATATATATATATTGTAGCTTTTGTTATGCGTATCAAAATTATTATCAATATTGTCTTTAATATTAGTACCATTATACGATTTTTGAATACAGTATTGTTCTAATATTTTCTTCATACCATATTTTTCCATAATCTGATTGAATATAGTCATAAGGAAATAAAATTATCTTTATTACTGTTCATATATTTTTTTTTTCCGATCATTCATTTTGATCAAATAAAAACAACACAAAGAAAGAATGTAAATTCAAAAAGGAAAAAAAAAAAAAAAAAAAAACATCGGCCTCTTTTT
>BOPN01011891.1:12500-13884 GCA_017312705.2 Penaeus japonicus | reverse complement strand
ATATATATATATATATATATATATATATATATATATATATATACATACATATATATGTGTGTGTGTGTTTTTCTATAGTAATGTTTGCATTTCTTATTTCCCTATATCTATATTTATCTATGTGGAATTATTTTACAAACAGATGTACGATGTTTACGGTATATGACGTACAAAAATGTACAACATACATATGTATGGTATGCGATATACCACATATACGATATCCTAATCGTGCAAAATTCTAAATATACTAAATATGACTACATGTACGATGTACAAAATGTACAACATACGAGATACGAAATATACATATACGAAATACAATATATACACATGTACGATTTATACATATACGATAAACAATGTATACATACTCGATAAACTGAACGATATAAGATCTGATCCTGTACCTTCCATTCTAACACTCTCAATTCTCTTGCCTTGTTTTCTTGTGGCATCTATCTATTGCTTTTATAACGTTTATGCAATTTCTCCATCCATTCCCACCCTCGTGTTACATTCCCCTCCTAGAGACATATCCATAAATATGCATACGACCCCTATATACATGTCTGGATTGGAGGGATCGCTTTAAAGTTTCCGTTGAAGATAAAAAAAAGAATCTTAATGATTATGTGCCAACGAGATAAGATACGTATGGGTGTGTGTTTTGCACAGATAGGCAAACACACATATACATATACATATACATACAATGATTCTTTCTCTCTCTTCCTATTTTCCTCTCTCCACCTCTTCCTCCATCTCTGTCTCTCTCTTTCTCTCTCCATCTCTTCCTTCCGTGCTCCCTCACATCTCTCCCTCCCAACCAGCTGTCACCATCTCTCTTTCTCTCTCCCACACACACACACGATACGCATATAGATTCGTAACTGTATATGAGTGTAATCTAAGGTGTGGATTGCGTGACTTGAAGCCGCACGCATGTACCTCACCTAAATGACATTTCTGTCCTGTGATGAAAAACTCTTTGCCTCTATCTGGGCTATCTTCTCCATTCCTTCCGTTCTTTTGAGAGAGAGAGAGATAGAGAGAGAGAGGAGAGAGAAGAGAGAGAAAGAGAGAGAGATGAGAGGAGAGAGAGAAAAAGAAAGATAGAGAGACATAAGGATAATCTAGATTTGCGGAGTAGATTCTTATATGCAAATGTTTATATGCACTAAGGCGAGCTCACCTATGTCAGCGTGTGCTGACTCGTGAAATAATGTGCCAACGAGTATTGACTTGATCTTGGTTCTTACCCAACGTGCCCAACGTGATGCCCAGCCACGGCAGTGATCGTCAAGTGACAGTGGACACTCATGAGCGTGGTCGGGGCTCGATCTGCCGACCACTAGGATGTGAGGCTTACATGTTACCGTTG
>BOPN01011891.1:2500-7500 GCA_017312705.2 Penaeus japonicus | reverse complement strand
ATATATACATAGATAGATAGATAGATAGATAGATAGATATAGATAACAAAACACAGCCGAAACGACTAAACCCATCCAACCGTGTGTCGTCACGTATTTAGAGGCAATATTTGACTTCGATGACTCTCTCTCGAGAGTAGGCGAGAGAAGGAGAGAAATAGAGAAAGAGAAAGAAAAAAAAAGAAAAAGAGAGAGAGAAAGAAAAAAAAAGAGAAAGAGAGAGAGAAAGAACAGAGAGAGAGAGAGAGAGAGAGAGAGAGAGAGAGAGAGAGAGAGAGAGAGAGAGAGAGAGAGAGAGAGAGAGAGAGAGAGAGAGAGAGAGAGAGAGAGAGAGAAAGAGAGAGAGAGAGAGAATGAGAGCGAAAAAAAAGAGAGAAAGAGAGAGAAAAAGCAAGAGAGAGAGAGAGAAAGAGAGAGAGAGAGAGAGAGAGAGAGAGAGAGAGAGAGAGAGAGAGAGAGAGAGAGAGAGAGAGAGAGAAAGATAGAGAGAGTGAGGAAGTTTTACTGGACTATTCCAGTGAGTATATGCACTATAAAATACGGTGATCAAAACACAAGGAACGATAGAAGGAGAGCTCCAGTTGCATCTGGAAGCTTATTTACCTCGAGTACTCTGGTGGGATGTTTTGATCACTCCCTTATTTACATGATATTGGCTGCCATGATAACATCCGGCGTTTAGAAACTCACTACACGCCCGTCTTTCTTGTACGAATGAAGGAGGAAGGGAGGGGGTAGTAACTTCTTGGGGAAACTGTACACGTGTGAACATTTTGGCTTTGAACAGTCGCTCCTCAATATTTCAGCTGCTGGAGGGTGGGGGGAGGGGGTATGAGGTGATATGTACAATGACGGATTTATATATATATCTTTTCTTTTCAAATGAATAAATTATTTACTTTCGAAGCGATGCTCTTCTTCTTAATGAGGTCTGCGATCGTAGCTATGTTCAGCTAAGACATTGATAGCTTCCTTGAATGGCACAAAAAGAACAGTGACATATCACAGACTTCGGGGGAGGGGAGGGGAGGGGAGGGGAAGGGAGGGACGGGGGAGGGTCTTGAAGGATTTCTTTGTTGTCTGCCCCCCCCCCCCCCCCCCCCGTCGCTACTCTCCTGGTGCCGCCTCTATGGATTTCACTTTCTTCTACTCTTTGATAGATATTATGTTATGTATTATCTATTGATAGAGGTTTATATGAATACATCCGGTTAGAGTAAAAATGGGAATGAATAGATAGAAGTAAAAATATAAAACAAAAGAGCAAGGGTGGAATGCACAATAATAGAAACTGAAAAAAAAAAACGAACTATTACACGTGGCTATGACGTCTTTATTGGAAGCGACGTTTTGTAACAACTTTCCCAATTTCTTTTTTGTATCGAAAAATTAGACCTAAAACTACCTAATTTCACATGCATATCGCTTCCCAATGCAATAACTCCACTGATGCTTTCGTGCACGAAAATCATGCATCCTACAGATCATCATCATTAGGCTCGAAATCACGGAGCAACTTTGAGAACACAATCAGATAAAAATATCCAAGGTAATATTGGGACAGACGTATCCGCAACGGGGATGTCAATTTTATATGCAAGGGCGGCGACACATCAAGGGAAGAGCACTTAGCATAAATTGCAGATAGGTATAATTGCATTGTATTTGCAACGAAAGCGGCTTCCACATGTTAAACAAGAATGATTAAATAATTGATATACATCCCAATGGATTACCAAATACATCGGGATGTTATTAGTGTTATACGTTCAGATATGTTTGTTTACTGACTATGGCAATTTCGTTATTAGAGACAAAGTTTCACCAAATAAAATAAATTCACTGACCATAATGCTGAAAATAATAACAATGATGAGGGTTATGAAAACTATGAGTGTGAAGACAATAACAAAGACCTTGATGATAATGACGGTGATACTATTATGAGTAATATCAAGGATTATCATTACTGGGATTAGTCACTTTTGTTATTCTTACATTATCTACATAAATGATAACCATATATGCAAAGAGACAAACATTAAAAGAAATAAAGCACATACAGACCAACTTGGACTACCCCGAATCAAGATAGAGAAAGAGAAAAAGATAAAACAGAAAAAAACAACAACAAAAATGAACATAAAACACAATATCAGATCAAGTGAGAAAAACACCCGAAAACAAATAACAAATATCCAACAGATAACACCTACATATTAAAAAGATACAAAACAATAGCCCCCCCTACAGACCAACCATCAAACCAAAAAAAACAAGCAAACCAAACAGCGATATCAACAAAATCTCTTCAAATATGTAGAAGCATTTTCTTTCCTCAGAGAACGTAATGGTGAGGGGGAGCAGGCTAGCACCAAGCACCGAGCAAGCAAAAAGGAACTCGGCCTGTGATCTGGGGGTAAAGAGGAGAGGCACAATGCAGAGAAAGGAAAGGGTTAGAAGACTACAAAGGGAAATGCACCGGAAGGGAAGGTCAACAAAGAGACTGCAGCATGGTAACAGAAAAGCTAAGGAGGTTTATGGAGGCATAGGATTCTGTCGCTTTCTTCAGTCTTGGAATGACTGAAAATGGTAATGAGGATGTGGATGATAACGATGATGATGGGGGGTGATGATGAAGATTATAGTAATAATGATAATGATGGTAATGATGATAATGATGAAGGTAATAGTTATAGTAATAGCAATTTTCATAATAATGATACCAAAGATAATCATAAGAATTATGCTAACTATAAGAAATATCAAGATAAAAATGTTAATAACGATAGTAATAATGATAATAGAAATATCAATAATGATGATTTTAATCATAACAGTTGTAATGATAATAAAAATTACAATAATGATAGTGGCAATAATGTCGGTAATAACAATAACAATAATGATATTGATAATGATACTGATGAGAATAACATGGGACAATAACAATAATAGTGTTTATTAATAGTTATAATGATATAATAATTATGTAAACAATAAAACAATAATGGTAAGGATGATGATAACAATGACAACAATACTAACAATAATAATGATTATGATCATAATAAAGATTTTAATAATAATGATAACAATAACAATGATGATGACAATATTGATTACTATAATGATGATAATGATAATGATGAACATGAGGATAGTGATAAGAATGAAAATAATAATAGTACAGAAACTAAAGATGATAGTAAGGATGAACATTTAAATCATGTAGATAATCTGATTCATTTTTAAAAGTGAGGTGTTGAAAATTTGACGCGATTTAAAAGGCAAAGGAATATCAGGAGGACCTTTTTTTTTCATCAACTTTCCTGTTTGTAAAATTTTTATTGTCGCTTTAAGAAATTTCAGAAAAAGTAGACACCATAACTCTACTACTAAAGAAAATATCAATTCATAGACAACCATGAGCTTTATCGAGGATATTCCCAAAAAAATATTAAGATATCACTTGATGTTGCAGAATGAACAAAGCTGGTCAGAAAGAGGGAAAAGGTGTCAAAATAGAGACAACTGTAAAAAGTATACCAACTTGAATCCAAAAATAGGCAATAAATAGTGTTTTTTTTTTTTTTTTTTTTTTTTTTATCGTCCAACCAGACCATAAAGGGATAAGCACAACAACCTTTTATTCTTGTTCCTTTATGCTCATCCATTTCTTTTTTCCCCACTTCCCACAATGCTCTAGATTAGTCTCCACCACCATGCCTTTTCTCTCTTGGAAAATTCATAATTCATATATTTTCTGATCCACAATGTCTTTTTTTTTTTGTTACTCTACACATGCATTCCCATATACTCATCTTAACTACATCCTATTTTTTCTCGAGTGCCTCTTAATGGAAGAAAGAGCGCAATTAAAATGATATTAGCATTAATTATTATGATTACATTGATGGTAATAATGATAACGATTAAGTTGATAATAACAATGATGATAATGATTACAACAATGATAATAGTAAAGATAAGGATAATGATAATAGTAATAATCAGACCGTCATAGTGAACATGACGGAAGATTTGATAATGACCTGATAATGACCTCCCCCCAACCACCCCCACCTACCCATCCACAATCATATGATACGCCTATTTAGAAAACTGAATAAATATCACAAAATAATAACCACACGGTACACAAATATATATCAAGACAATGCTCCAAAACAACAACAAAACAGTGAAACAAAATAGACACGCTAAAAAAAAAAAAAAAAAAAAAAAAAAAAAAAAAAAAAAAAAAAAAAAAAAAAAAAAAAAAAAAAAATACACAGAACAACAACAGAACAAACTAAATACAAAACACACGTCTACGAGTTCATCAAGGACACTGTAAATAAAACTGAATTTAGTGAACCTCTTACAGAAATCAGTAAGAATTACAGATGACAGTAATATTTCATTCTACGGGGACTCCGAAGTAAAGTTTCGAGGACTTTTGCCGGGAGAAAGTTTTAAGAAATTTATCAGCGACCTAAAAAAAAAAAAAAAAAAAAAAAAAAAAAAAAACATACCAGTAACTCACTTCATCTTTATTATGATATATTTTCGTCCTATTCAGAGGACAAAGATTCCAATGATTATTGCTATTGCTTGCATCATTGTCATCATTATTATTGTTATCATTACTATCAGGATCATCATCAGTAGTATTATCGTTGTTCTCATTATCCTAATTATAACTATTATAATTATGATGATATTGATAATGATAAATAATAACGATATCCATTATCATCATCATCATAATCCTTTCCCTCTGCCTCATCATCAGAACAATAATAACAAAAGTAATCATGATAGTAATTGCAATAACAGCAACAACAAAAATAGCAACAATAGCAATAATAATAATAAATCGCACACTCTCCGCTACCTTACGAGTAGCAAGCTATTCTTACATGACCTCCATTCTAGCAATTTGAAGTTGCTTAATCAGAAAACCACCTTCCTGAAACCTTAACATAAAACTCAAA
>BOPN01011890.1:0-2500 GCA_017312705.2 Penaeus japonicus | reverse complement strand
CTCGTTGACCTGCTTCTCTTACAAGCAGACATGTGACTGTTCGTCAGTCTCAACTAACTGTTCCTGACTGTTCCACGGGCGGATGATTAACGCTGATGAGTAGACACGCGACGCCCAGCTGTTTTACGGTGAGACGCAAAGCGCCCGCCCGTTTTATGGGTTGGCATTAACCTACTCAGTTTTTTTAATAGCCGGTGATTAACACTCACCATTTTCGCATGAAGACCTTCACCAACCGCCAACTGCAAAAACTTAACGCAGCTGTTTTATTAGCAAAGGCTTATCACCACCTCACTAATACGTTCGGATGAATTAATTTACAAAGCAAGCAAGCCATTTCGTCGGAGGACCAACTCACTGCCCTCCGAAACGCGGGGACTCCTGCTTCTGAATCCTCTGAGGCGCTTTTCCACTCGCCACTTTATGCTGTACGGAGGATCCACAAATTTGTTTCAGTCAGACCCGGGTCAGCTTAATTCATTCTCTGCCTTAATGAATGGAGGAGTCGTATGGGCCCTTGCCACAATGCAGCTTCGCCTTTGTCACGAGAACTAGGATCAGTGTTTGGACAAACGATTTTTCCTCATCAAGAACATTCTGACCTCTTTATGTGCGTTCATTTGTTTTGATTGGTAGTGAACTGCCGGAAGCATGTTTCTTTTAGACCCCTTTGTGTTTTATGGAAATAGAAACTCAGATCGGAGTGTCACGATATGCCCCGAATAAAACCAACGGTGAATTTAATGTTCTGCCAACAACATTTCAATGCTTACATAAGATAAACTCCAAATCACGCGGAGTATGATAGATTTCGATATCACGTGATCATTTCCATTAAACTAACTCAAGCTCTAGAAGAGTCTCGTAAACAGTGCCTGAACTACAGCTGGTTTACATCCAGGCCGCCAGGCGACTCTACCAGTTCCCAAAAAGGGTTTGAAATAATCTTCAGGAAACACCTCCTTGCATGCGGTGGAAGGATTTTGTTTCAATTTGCCAGGGTTGCGAAAACAAGTTTGGAATTGCAACTCCAAACGGTCTGAGGAAAAAGAATACATAATTAATTCGCAGTATGTGATGTAATTGGGAATCCATAACACCCATGTAAATTATTATAACGAAATGTTGGGTAATGTATAAAAAAAAAAAGAAAAAAAATCACTCTTTGATAAGACACATATGAGCGTGGCCATGTTAGACACGTTGGCACAGGCAGGAGGAGTAAAACCCACCACTTAAAGAGTAAGAATTATCTACGCATTCATTCATACAAAAGTCATACATAGCCTTGATAGCCGCCTTACATACCTCCTGCTACTAGGCCTGGTCTTTCCTACTTTTCAGTAAAACATGTTAAGATAAGACTAAGTAATTCTCCAAGCTATCTTCCTGCCATACGTTGGGCATCCCGCTGTAGACAAACAGGGTGAGGGACCTCGGAGGCTGATCCGCTCCACCGCGCAGTTGAAGAAATGCTCGGCAGCAACTGCACGGTGTAATGCGGAATGCAAGTGCCACAGCGTTCATTAACTTCACATAACCGCATTTTCTGCTGCATTGTGCATCTAAAAATCCCGAAGACGCAGCTGCCCAGGGAACAAATTTAGCTTTATGCTGAAGTATATTTCTGATTGCACATTATCTCGCTGTTGACCCACGCTCTGAATCTGCTGGCAACATTTTTCGCTGCCCTTTATGTCTCGGTGAGATTAACACATGTGTGGGCAGGCTCTGGATGAGCCGTGCATGCCAAATATCAGGCGAAATATCCGTCAAGTAATGAATGAAACTCTTTCTTGTATCACAGATAAATCATGGTAATTGATTGCCGCCTGAATGCGTTGTCCCATTTTCTCGTTACCTGAATCAGGCTCATGGAAATTACAGGTCTGGCAGCTCGCGGTGAGTCACTGCAGGATAAAAGACCGTTATTAAGGCTTAAAGGTCAGACGAAAGGTCATCTTTGTAGCACTTCCTATTTGCAATAGATTCTTTGCATCCACTTGGTTATAGTACATCCACTCGATAAAACTGTAGAACTTAAGTGAATCTTAAGAAAAATAGAGAAATACGGGCGAATAATGAATCATTACCGAGCGTGCTGCCGTCTATAAAGGCTGCTTGAGATTCATCTGCTCGATTCAGTCACCGGCGATCAGTCAGAGCGTCCTTTCTCTTAGAGAGCACAGACAAATAGTGAATTCCTTTTAAAATCAAAATAGCCCAACGAAGGTGCCGTGTAGCAGACAACAAGAGTGACGTTCCTGCGGTTTGGCATTTCCATGTTAGTCTTCATGTAAGGAACCTTAAACTCATGTGGAAGCCACTTCGTTGGAGAAATGAGTTGGTGCGATAGTTGGCAATAGTGTAAATCACGAACTTCTAGATCAGTGATTCCAAACTAGGATGCCACAGCCCTCGCCAAGGGTTCCACAAGGAATTATGAAACAGATTTATGGAATGAGTACAAAAAAAAAAAAAATATATGTATATATATACA
>BOPN01011889.1:12500-13906 GCA_017312705.2 Penaeus japonicus | reverse complement strand
GAAAGAGAGAAAGAAAGAAAGCATTGGAGAAAGAGAGAAAGAGAGAAAGAGAGAGAGGGTGGGGGGGGGGGGGGGGGGGCAGAGACAGACAGAGATAGAAGAACGATAGCAAGGGATAGAAAGTGAGAAAGCGATGGAAAAAGGGAGGGAGACATAGGAAGAGAGAAATAAGAAAAGAGTAGAAGAAAGAAACAAAGAGAGAGAGAGAGAGAGAGAGAGAGAGAGAGAGAGAGAGAGAGAGAGAGAGAGAGAGAGAGAGAGAGAGGGGGGGGGGGGGGAATAAACATAATACCTTGTTTTCATTGCAAATAAGTTTTAATTACTATCCAACAAAAACAAGACATTTAAAATTATGCGTGTCTGGGAGGTAGGCGTGAGGGTGGACATCTTTTTATATATGTTAATTATTCAAAACTAGAAAACGCGTCTGAATATAACTGAATTTTCATTAAGGACAGTAAAAAATATAATTTGCAATATGGTAATGAAAACAGTATTTAAATTTCATAGATTTATAAATGAGACAAAATTATATAGCTTTTATTATTATTATTATCATTATGATTTTCGTTTTTATTGATGATATCATTATTATGATTATCTTTTTATTATTATTTTCAGCATTATGATCATGTTTATTACAACTATTTTTATTATCAGTATTGCTATTATTTTCATTTTAATTTTATCATTCTTATTATTATCATTATCATACTTATCATTATTCTGATTTGTATCATTGCCATTATAATTACTATTTCTGTTTTTATTGTTGTTGTTATTGTTATTATTATCATTGTCATTTTATAATTTTATCGTTTTTATTATTATCATTATTATCAATATCATCATAATTACTATCATTAGCATTGTCATCATCACAATAATCATTGCCATTATCTTCATTGCTATTACTATTGCTATCATCATTTTTACTTTTACTATCATCATCATTATTATCCTAACTATCATTATCAATGTTATCATTACTATATGTATTGACATGATTATCCTTATCATTATTATTGCCATTATCATTATTGCTATTATTATCATTACTACCATTATCATTAGCAAGATTATCATCATTATATGTATCAATATTACGATAATTTCTATCATTGCTATTGCTATACTTATCATTATTAATAAAACTACGATCATCATTATTGATATAATTTTTATCGTTATCATCATCATTATCATAATTTCTACTAATATTACTATTAATGCCAATACTGTGAGTACCGCTGCTACTACTACTGCTACCGCTATCATTATCATCATTTAAATAGCAATGATGATGATATAAGTTACAGTGTAATGCCATTACATTTATCATCACTATCATCATCTTTATTATTATCATCATTATGATCCTGGTTAATAATAATAATACTAAAAAA
>BOPN01011888.1:7500-13916 GCA_017312705.2 Penaeus japonicus | reverse complement strand
ATATATATATATATATATATATATATATATATATATATGTGTGTGTGTGTGTGTGTGTGTGTGTGTGTGTGTGTGTGTGTGTGTGTGTGTGTATGTATATACATTATAGAAAAGATGATAGCTACAATGTTATTAACGATAATAATAAAAAATAATTATGCTAACAATCATGATAATAATGCAGTAATAGTAGCGATAAGGATGATAATGATTTAAGAATTATGATGATGATAATAATGACGATAATAATAATAATGATATTTGAAAAAAATGATATTGATAGCAATGTTAATAATAATTTTGTTAACAATAATGTAAATAATCATAATTAGGAAAACAAAATAAAAATCATCAGTTGCATCATTATAACTATCATCATTGTCTTTTTTACCATTAGGATAACAATAACAACAATGGTGTAAAAGAAAAGGAAAAATAGGAGGATAATGATAAAGCTAATGATAATGATAATAATGACAAAGATGTAAATAATAATGATATTGGAATGATAACAATAAGGATAAAATATAGCTATAACAGTGACATATTTTTATAAATAACGTTGCGGTTGTTTTATATAATAAGAAAATAATTCTGATAATAATGATAGTTTTAATAATAATAGTAACAATAATAACACTGCTACAACTAATACTAATGATACTAATGATAATAGAAATAATGGCAACAAAAAATATAATAATAATGATATTGATAATGATAATTATTTTCATAATAATAAAGATAATGATAATAATAATCATAACAATGAGGATATCGATAATCACAAAAATAGTAGGGATAATGTTATAATAATAGGAAGGAAATGATAATAATGATAATGAAAAAGAAAATAAATTATAGAATCTATAAAGGAATATCATTTGTAACTAGGATGATAGTAATTATCATTCTTATCATTACATTTATTATAATAATAACAAAATGATAATATCAAAGATGATAATGATATCTTTAAGTATAAGAATACAACATAAATGATAATCATAATAGCAATGGGCATAATAGCCACGATAATAATGAGACAATTTATGAAAATTAAAAGGATAGCAAGAATAAAGATAATGATAATGACATTAATAATGATATCAATGGCAAGAAAAGTATCAACAAAAACACCAATAACAACACCAATCACAACAATAACAGTAATGAAAATAATAATATGAATATTACTTATAAAATAATATTAATGTTAATGATAATGATGTTACAAATAACACCGTCATGCAAACAAGAACAAGGATAATAATATCAACAGTAATGATAAGGATAATGATATTGATATTAATAGTGAAGATGATATTGAAACCAAAAACAACAACACAATAATGTCATTAATAAGAAAAACAAGAATAGGAACAGAAACCAATAATGATATTATTAATAACCTACAGCGATAATGATAATAAGAATATTAATAATAATCATAATCCTATTGATATCAATAATGAGGATAATAATTTGTTACTTCTGGTCGTGATTATGGTGATGATAATGACAAAAATGGAAATCATATCAATGTTTAATTTATGAAGAGGGAGAGTAAAATTGGTTTTAAGAAAATTGCGTCTTCTAAATTAAGATTATCACTGGAAATGTGAATAACACTTTTTAGAAATATGGAGAATTTTCATAATGATACTGATACTAATAATGATAATACTGATAGCTGATAATTATGAAAATAGATAGCATTAATGATGATAACTTATTGTAAATAATATGATGAAAATGCTGATGATAATGATGACGATCAAAATATCAATGATTAGGGTCAATATTATGATAATGACAACAACAATAGTATTGATAGATTATAATTGTAACAGTCATAATATTAATAATATCAATATTAATAGTGAGCAATATAGTAATAATGATAATAATGATAGCAATAATGATGATAATAATATTGATAAAAATAATATTTATGATAACAAAAACATATCAATAAAAACGGTGATATGAATAAGAATGATAATGATAGTAGTAATGATAGTAAGAAAGATTTGAATAATGATACTGATGATAATAATGAGAACAGTGCGAAAAATAATGTTAATAACAAAAACAACCTGAGCATAAAGAACTCCATCAATGCTAATGAAAATTATATTAATAATAATGATAATGATAATAGATATGATAATGATGATGGTAAAGATAACAATGGTGATAATAAAAATACTAATAACAATGATAATGATAATGGTAATAATAATGATACTAATGATAATAAAAATGCAGCTCGTAACAATAATGATAATGACAAAATAATGATGATGCTACTATGATTGCTACTACCACAAATGAAAATGATAATAGTGAAAGCAATAGAAATTATGATAATAATATTGATGATGAAAAAAAAAATGACAATAACAATATTGATTATAATAGTAACCTATGAAAATTATAAGTTAAGATAATAGTAATAATGATAACATTGATAAAAATTATAGTAGTAGTAAAAATGATAAAAATAGTAATAATAATAATGATGATACTATGAAAATAATGTTAATAATGAAAATAATGATAACAACAATACTACTACTAATAATAATGTCAATACTGCTGCTACTACTACTATTCATAACAATTTTGATGATGATGATGATGATAATGATAGAGATATCAATAATGATGATAGTGAAATTAATGATAATAAAAACAGTGATAATAAGAATAATGATAATAATAATGATAATAACAATAATAATAATAATAATAATGATGATGATGATGATAATAATATTAATTATAATGATAATAATGATGATAATAATAATGATGATAATAAGAATGATAATAATAATAATAATAATAATAATAATAATAATAATAATAATAATAATAATAATAATAATAATAATAATAATAACAATGATAATAATAATAATAATAATAATAATAATAATAATAATAATAATAATAATAATAATAATAATAATAATAATATCAAAAACAAAGAATGACGATTATCATTATAGTAATGATAAAAAAAAGCAAAATAACATTATTAATGCTGATGGTGATAATAACAATATAACAATGATTGGGATGATGATAATAAAAAATAACAGTAATAATGATGATTATAATAATAATAGTAATAATGAAAACAATAAGTTTAATATTAATAATAATAATGATAACAAAAATAATGATGATAATGCTAGTAATAATAACAACGATAACAATTTTGATGGCAATAAGGATAATAATAATACGGAAAATATCAATAATAGTATTAACAAGAAAAACTATGTTAGTGATTATGATAATCATGTTAATGAAAATGACAATAATGACAGTGATGATAACAATGAAAATGATGATAATTACAATGGTAATGATATTGATAATGATAATAATAATATTAATATTGCAAGAACAATGATGATAACAAACCAATGATAATGATAATAGTAATAATGGTATCAATAATGATAATGATAATAATAATGATACCAATGACAATGATAGTCATGATAATGATGATAATATTAGTAATGAAAATAATAATGATAATAATAATTATATAAATGACAATAATAATCATGATAATGAAAATAGCATAAAATAATAACATAAAATAAGGATAATAATAATGAAAATTATTATAGTAATGACAAATAGGCTCCTACAATGGCTATCACCACTATAACTACTACTACTGATAATATTGATAATGATACTAATGATAAAAAAAAAATAGTGGTGATGACCATAATAAAAGAAACATAATGACAACAATAATAAATAGATCAATGGTGATGAGGAAAAAAAAGTTATGATAATAATGATAGTTTTTGTTATCTTTGTTACCGTAATAGTTACTATGATCATCTTTATTATCATTATTGTTAATACTACTGTCATCATGATAATAGTAATAATAGAAATTATAATAATCATGCTGATAATAATGAAAATTATAATGATAAAGATAATATAATAATTATAACAAAAATAACAATAATAATGATGATAACGATGATGATAGCAATTTTGATAACAATTATAATAATGATGATATGAATAATGATATTTATAGTAAAGATGAAATGATATGATGTTTTTTGTTTTAAATAACAATAATGATAATACTGATAAAACTAATAATGATGATGATGTGGTAAAAACTGAAAAAGTATATATATTATTGTCATTTAAAAACAAGGACACTAATCAATATATAAACAATTATAATTATTGAATTATTTATGATGATTATAATTACAATGATTATCATAACAGAAAAAAAGAAAGAAGAAGAAGAAGAAAAAAAAAATATATAAATAAATAAATAAATAAATATATATATATATATATATATATATATATATATATATATATATATATCGATTTTTTAATATTGAAAATTATTTTAACAGTAATAGCAATAATAATGATAGCACAACAACTAGAAAAATAACAATTACTATTATCATCATCATCATTATTATCATCATTATTATTATCACTATCATTAATATTTTCATTACCATCATTATCATTATGGGTATTGTTAGCATTATCGTCATTATCTTTTATAATATCATTGCCATAATAATATATGAAATATGAAATGTATAATAACAATAACAATAATAATGTGATGAGGCTGAAGGTGATAACATTTTCGGTTGTCATCTTTATGTAAAAAAAAAATAAGATAATAATAATAATAATAAAGTAAGAAAAATTACACAAGTCTAATTCAAAGTATTGAAAAACGTAGTAGTCATATATGAATTATGTGAGTGATGATGATGATGAACATTGTCTGAATGATTAATTAACATCACAATAAAAATTAATTCTAGAGATGAAATTGATGATTGTGAAGGTGTTTTTAATGACTGCTGATATAAGGAGGTAGAGAGTTCATTCAAAAATAAAATAATTACAAAGATTTTAATCATATGTCATGATTACCACTCACACTGTTTTGTTATTACAGAATAATCAGTATTTAAGTTAATGTTAATTTGAACAATATTTGAAAATCATAACAGTGACATAAATGATATTACTGATAATGTCAGTAATAATGATAATAATGATTTTTCAGGGAAGATAAAATAATAATGATAATGACAATAATGATAATATTAATGATAATGATGATAATAATAATTAGAACCATCATAACAATAATGACAATAATAATGATGATAAAAGGAATGATGACAATAATAATGATGATAAAAGGAATGATGACAATAAAAATGATGATAATGATAATGATAACAATAACAGTAATGATAATGTGTATAGAAATAATAATAATAATAATAATAATAATAATGATAATAATGATAATAACAATAATGATAAAATAATAATAATAATGATGATAATAATAATAATAATGATAATAATAATAGTAATGATAATAATAATAATAGATAATAATAATAATAGTGATAATAATAATAATAATGATAATAATATATAAAGTTCATTGTTCATAATAATAATAAAAATGGTAATGATAAAATTAATAGTAATAATAGTAATGATGATTACAATAGGGATAATAATAATAATACTGATAATGATGACAAAAATGATAATGATAATAACAATGATAATAATAATATAAAAAAACAATGATAATAATATCAACAAAAATAATGGCTAATATAATAACAAAAACAATGATCATCGCTATCACCACCATCATTATCATTATCATAATAAAGGACTATGATACAACGTAGACCTGATAACTGATAATTAAAAAAAAAGGTTGCTAGAATATGAAATATCCATGTTGGTTTTCAATTCTTGCGTATTCCCATGCCTCGTAACGTGTGTCTGTTGCCTCTTGCTATCGCTGGTAAACGTACCGTGATATATGGTGTTGCTTTTGATTATGTTAAGATATTCCAGTAGAAGCTGATGTTGCAATACAATTTTCTTAAGAGAAACTAGTTAAGATTTATGACAGGGATGGTTATTATAATAACGATTCATAATTATTGTTTATTATCCATTTTACGAACATATTGTCAGTTAAAGTGTACGTGACGGAGCGTAAGTTACTGACAAAGAGGATATCGATGATTATAAAGCCCGTATTGATTAGCCATGTTGATCATCGCTTTATGTATACAGGATATTCAACAATAACAGTAAGTGAAGGAAGTCAGCTACCAGACATTACCATCGCACATGGATCTTCCACTGAGTGAATTACTTCATTCTTAATTATATTACATTTACTGCGTGAAAACTTAATTCGACATAAACTGCGAAGGAATTTCATTTGGCAATAGAAAAGCGCAAACGAATTTACCTGAATAATGCATTTTTTCTATCTGCTAATTTCTAAGCGAGGTGGAGCTGACAAAATGGCTGCCCCAGAGCGCCGGCCTCCA
>BOPN01011886.1:0-2500 GCA_017312705.2 Penaeus japonicus | reverse complement strand
ACGCGGGAAAGTGCGCCAAAATAAGAAACCGCAACGCATGATAAGGACGAGACGCAGCCAACCATATACCCACAGCGAAACGGCGAGCGAAAGAGAAGCGAAAACGAAAGTGCAGAGTTAAGTGGTCCCAGATTATCTCGGCTGATTTTATCCTTCCCGTCGTCCGGCCAGCCTCCTCTACACCTTCGCTTTCATGTTCCCAGACTCCGCCATGCCTTCTTGGGCGACTCTCGCTGACAGCGTGAAGGAAAACCAACCGTTTCAGGTTTTCTTATCGACTTTAATATCTCATTCTGCGTGAATCTTTTTTGTATTATCAAGATAACTTATTGTCGAAGATATCTTCAGCGATACATATGCTGATTAAGCATGCGTGTGCACTGATCCATTGGCAAGTTCGCCATAATTTATTTTGTTTTTTGTATTCGTGTCAGTTTTTCAGAAAACGAAAAATGGAAACATGATATGATAATAACGATGGTGATGGTAATGATGATAAAAATAATTATTAGGAGGACAATTAATTATAATGTTTACAATAACAACAGTAATAGCAACAACAACAATCATATTAATCGTAGTAGTACATATAATGATAATGATGATACAAATGATTAAAGATAATGATGATGGTAATAATATTTATGGCAAGAATCAAGATAATAATGACGATAAAATGATAATGATACTACTAATAATGATGGTTAGGTTGATGATGATAGTTTTGATAATAATCATCAATAAAACAATAACGGTAATAACAGTAATAATGATGATAATATTAGCTATGTTACTGATAACAATTAGAGTGATGATAATGATAATGACATTGATAATGACAAAATAACGTTACATTCATGCCAATGATAATAGCAGTGATAATGATGATAGCATAATATGATGATCTCAATAGTAAAAATAACAATGATAATAATGTTGATAATGATAATATTGATAAGGATGATAATGATAATGATGGTAACGATGAAAATAGCAATATTGATTATGATAACTATAATGATTATGATAATAATGATGATAATACTGATGATGATAATGATAACAATGATAACAATAATAATGATAATACTAATTAATACTAATGATAGTAATGATGATAATAGTGATGATGATATTAATTATAACAATAATGATAACAAAAATCATCATAATGATGATAATAATAATGATAATAGTGATAATAACGATAATTATAATGGTAATAATAATAGTAATAGTGATAATGATAATAGTAAAAGGATAAGAAGGATCATTATGATATTGTTAATAATAATCAAAATAAGGATGATGATGCTAATGATAATTATAATGAGAGGATAAGGATATTGATGATAATGATAATGAAGGTAAGAATAAAAATGATAAGAATAATAACCCACGATGGTGATAATACAAATGATAACAACAACTATCCCATTGACAATAACAGAGAGTGTCCTGCCATAAGCAATAAATTAAACATTTCGAAAATTAAGAAAGCTTCTCAAAAGGGCACCGAAGCAGCAGAAAGTATCTACCGCTTTAAAACATGGCACTTTTCTGCAACGAAAAGGAAAAAAAAAGAACAGCCAGTTGGTTACGCCGTTAATCAAGCACCATGCAATTGCTGTTTGATATGTGCCATTGACGGACTCCCTCCCCCAGCCCCCTGTTTCCCTTCGCCTCCCCCCATCCTTCTCTCCTCCTTCTCGCTCTCATGCAAGAAATAGGAGAAAAAAAATCGACCATCATTAATGCGTCTAAAGCTAATTGGGCCATCCCTGTCCGGAACTCCCAGTCGGCCTCATAATGTAAGCAATCAACGAGGTGTTGGGGCTGACCTGCTCTCGAGGGGGGGGGAGGGGGCAGGAGGAGTAAGAGGGAATAGGGGTGGTAGAGGGGGAGGAGTAAGAGTAAGAGGGAGAACGGATGAGGCAGTGGTGGAGGTTGGGGGGGGGGGGGGGGAGGAGGAACGAGGAGGGGGAGGAGGTAGGGGTGAGGACGGGGGAGAGATAGAGCGAGAGGGGAAGGGGGGTTTGGTGGGGGTGGGAGTGGGGGTGGGGGTGGGAGGGGGTCAGCGAAGGAAAGGCGTGTTAGGGACAAACAGGTTCTTGCCGGACACTAAATAAGGAGCTCACAAGGGTGCTTATAAAGGGGAAAAAAACACGGGGAAAGGAGGAAAGGTAGAAGGTGAGGAGAAGGAAGTGGAGAGGAGGAGGAGAAAGGGAAAGGCACGAAAAGCAGGAAATAGAAAAGGAAAAGGGAAGCAATGTAAATGGGAAGGAGAATGGCGATGGGAAAACTAGAGTACATGAGGGGAATGAAGGAGAGAAAGGAACAGAAAGGAACAGAAACAGAAGAGGAAGACGGGTAGTTGGGGCGAGCGAGATGAAAGTGGGAAGGAAGGAACATTTGCTGCACACACGCATGCATATAGGAGAGTGTGTGTATGGATATGTGTATATGCATATATGTATATATATACATATATATATATATA
>BOPN01011885.1:12500-13929 GCA_017312705.2 Penaeus japonicus | reverse complement strand
TATATCCTCCCCTCTCCCTCTCCCTTTCCCTTCCCTTCCCCTCTCCTTCTGCATCTCCGTCTCCGTCTCCGTCTCCGTCTCCGTCTCCGTCTCCGTCTCCCTCTTCCTTCCTTCCTTCCTCCAATTCACCCCACCCTGACCAACCTCCACCTTCTTCGTCATCTCGGCGGAAGGACCAAGCCAAATTGGTTGCCTTCCGAAAAATCACAAGTTTGACAAACACGAATCAATTCATAAGAATTAATTACGAAGACTCACTTACCTCCGAAGCAAATATAACAACAATAACAACAATTACAACAACTATATTATGATCATTGGGGGTGATGATAATGATGATGATAGTGACAACCCTCGTAAAACAACGATTATAACAATAACAGTGATGGCGGTTGCGATAAGGACAACGCTATTAATTAATACCGATGATCATAAGTGTAATACGAGTAATGGTGAGAATGACGGTGATAAACAAGTCCCTGATCCCACACAAATAAAGAAAAAACGAAGAGATAAATGAAGTACAAATCCCCCCCCCGCCCATCCCACCCTCACTTACAACCCCAAAGAATATATATATATATAAACATACATATACATAAACATATATAAAAATATTTATATGCGCGTGCGCACACACATATATATGTATAAAAATATAAAAATATATAGATAGATAGATAGATGGAAAGATAGATAGAGCGAGAGAGATAAACACACGAACCATGATTATCAATGACTAGCTTCGAATTTAATATTAAGGTCTTTCCATGTACAGAAAAACATTTAAACATGTAAACAAATAAACACTCCCCCCACTTTCTTTACGGTATTGGAGACGCAAAAACAAGAGATTACTTCGACCAACACCAAAATACTTTAGAGAAAATAAGACAACCACACCCCACTCACTGACATAGCGCGGCCTCCTGCAACACACTGTAAATGCAACACTTTTTTGCAACATTTCCTTCATTCGGAGGACAATTATCGCCATACAATTATCGGCAGACAATTATCGCCATAAAAAAGGTTCTCAAAAATATTCTAAAATGATTCGCCATCACTCGTAACTCCCATGGGAACATGCCTTTTCAGAACCTTTCTCCCACGTTTTGTTTGAACTTTTTCACGCTCTGTTCCTCACCAGTGCCGCTGCAATCTCCGCTGTTGCTTTCCTTTGCACGGGAAGGGATCCTGTGTAAGTTATCTTACGACTAATTTACCATGTCTTTCACTACGAGGAGGAGAGGACCGCACTGCGGGGACTCACGTGTTACTTCCATCAAGTCTTGACGAGAACTGAGGCCGCGCGGGTGACAGCGTTGCCAGCCAGGCGATGACGTCATTGATCCTCCGTTTTCTTTGTCGCAGTCATGGAAAGAAAACGGATTTTAACATAGACTTGTATATTTTGTCTTTCCTTACA
>BOPN01011885.1:0-7500 GCA_017312705.2 Penaeus japonicus | reverse complement strand
TACAACACAGATAACAATAAGTCAATGAAATGAGTGAATAAGATATAGAAACACTGATATTAAAATTGCCTGTTGTGGATTGCAAAATCTCAAATACTAATAATTCTCATTGTTACTACTGATTTTTTTTTTTTTAATTCATTAGCATTATTGCCGTTATCCTTCTTATCATTAGTATTATTTTAAGTAAAGATATTGTCTTCCTCGGAGCTCGTTACATCCAGCACCAACAGCCAACGGAATGACATCCAAGGCAAACAAAGCAAAACTTGTAAGTATACAGCCACAGGGAGACATACTGAGGGAGAGAGGATAATAGATGAATATAAAGAAAGTGAGGAGAGAGAGATGACAGGGAAGAGAGGAAGTGAAAGAGGCAAGAGATGTGGGAGGAGGAAAAGTAAACAGTGAAAAGACGAAGAAGAGAGAAAAAGAAAAGAAGAGATAGAAATAAAGAGAAATATGGATGGAGAAGATGGCTTGAGAGAGAGACTGAGTGGGTGTTGAAAGTAAAAGGGCAGATATAAATAGAAAATGAGGGACATGGAGCAAAAGGAGAAACTTGGATAAACAGACAAGGTGTAGGGGAAAGCATAGAGATGACACAAAGAGAAAGGACTAGGATTTCATAGATGAAGTGAGATAGACGGAGTTAGGATAGAGATAGGTAGAGAGAGATAGAGTTAGAAATGGATAGATCAAAGCGACAACACTTGCCTATATGATTATATGGTGTATAGTACACAATGTATTGAAATGTGCACAGACATTGAAAAGGGTTCCTGCTGAACAAATCGAGAACAAAACTAGGTAGGAAAAGGCAGGAAAGCGAAAAGACCGTGGGCATATTGGTGTTTTTTTCCTGTTTTCCTTTGTTGTATAGGCACTAAGATACTCGTCCATGTGAAAGTGGGAAGTCCTGACCATAGCCTTTCCCTTTCAGTTTGCTCTGGTGGAAGCAGGTGACGCCGAAAGTCTTCAGACCGCCCTCGGCTCCCTATCTGCAGGCGCCCTCTCCACTTTCTTGGGTAAGGCTTTTTCGAAAGTCCATTTCGACATTTTCTTTTTGGCTTGTGTTGCCGCATGAGCCACTGCGGCTGTTCAATTAATGTAAGGACGACTGATTCCGCTGTGTAGCACTCACTCCAGTTTATTGAAAGTGGTCAAACCTGAAATATTTTACGTGGTTACAATCAACATTGGTATAATCTGTCACAATAATCCTTTAACATTTACAATTGTGCAGTGTGTGTTATTATACTGAACAGGGTTATAAAATGAAAATAAATCACTTAAACTAGATCTCTGTTATCACTAAATACATAAACAGGGTTATTACACTAAACAAGGATTTAAAGTTGATATAGATCACTTATACTAAACAAGGATTGATATTGCTCACTTAAACTAGATATTTACCACTAAATACATACGCATTGCGGAACAGACGCACTCCTTTGTGGCTATTTTTATCTTACAGGTCGCCCACGTCTTCTCACGACGGTGTGGCGTTCTATACTGTTTCAATGCGAATTTATTCACTCTGCGTATGTGGTCCATCACGGCCTATCATGGTTTTGTCTCTTTTCTCTCTCTTCTATCTTTCGTTAACGTTCTTTTCCCTATCTACCTCTATTTACGTCCTTTAACGCCGTCATCGGCATTAACACAGAGAGAGAGAGAGAGAGAGAGAGAGAGAGAGAGAGAGAGAGAGAGAGAGAGAGAGAGAGAGAGATGAAAAGGAAAAACGGAAGGCGAAAGGAAGAGGCAGAAAGAGAGATGTGGGAGAGGTTGAGGGAAGTGAGATAGGGAGAGGGAGAGAGCGAGAGAAAGAGAGAGAGATGGAGAGAAAGAAAGAAATAGAGAGAGAGAGAAATAGAGAAAGAGAGAGAGGGGGAGTGAGAGAGAGAAAGAGAGATAGAGAGGGGGAGAGAAAGAGAGATAGAGAGGGGGAGAGAAAGAGAGAGAGAGGAGGGGGGGAGGGGGGGAGCGAGAGAGATAGGTTAATGAGAGAGGAAGACAGAGAAGCAATCAAACATCCTTACAAACAGATACAGACAAACAAAAAGCAAGAAAACAAATAAGAGCACGAGGGAGCGATAGAGTGAGCGACAGCATCTACCACAGGAGCTGTGTGGTGCGTACCGTGGCTGCCCAGAGAGAGAGCGCGTGCTACTCCCTCTGTACCTCATCGCCGTTGAGGTTGTTCAGGGGGAAGAGGCAACTGCTGCCCTGTGCTCGCGCAATTGAGTCATGCAATGTGGCATCATAAGGCATCGAGCGTGGCATAGCCTCGTGCCACCACAAATGGACAACGGAAGAGCCAGACGTCCAGCCCTTCGCTGTTAACAGCATCGGCGTTCAGAAGGGAAGAAGTTGGCGCCAGAAGTTCTCTTGCAGCGGGAGTAATTACACATGTGGGGTTTTCTTGACACATTCGTGCAGTAAATAAAGATGTTCTTTGGGCTGGCCATTGAAACACGTGGTGTTGTTGTGCGTCTGCTAATTTATTCATAAAATTATATTGATATAAAATGATTAACACTTCTGTTTCAATGCAGTTAAAATATATAGTCTTCATAATGGAAATACATACACCTGATAAATGGTGTAACATAAACTAAACGTCTTTCTCGTAGTAAATAAGCGTAAAATAAAATACATCAAATATTTGTGGAACATGGGAGACATTACGTATGTAAAAGAAAACGGACCCGCCGTTTGGGGGGACTTACTAAACTTTTTCATTTCTAAATTTAACAACACACACACTCACACACATCTATCTATTTATATAGATGTGTGTGTATGTGTGCGCGCACACAAAAACACACACACACACACACACACACACACACACACACACACACACACACACACACACACACACACACATATATATATATATATATATATATATATATATATATATATATATATATATATATATAAGCAACACTTCCCCTCCAAAGTTCCTAGTGCTACCTCAATGCAACATCTCTGAGGCGGTAAATAGGTATTTCGGAAGCTCCATCAAGATCGCCAACACTTCCGGTGCAAAAATAGGTGACTTAATACGCAACAGAAAGTCGTCCACAAAGAATCCTGACAGCGCCTTATATTGCATACCATGCAACGGATGCGAGAAAGCATATTATGGTGAAACAGGACGTGGATTCAGCACCAGGATCAGGACAAGACACGGAGGTTTTCACGAAGCACAGAAGCTGTAGGTACATAATCTGAGTGACTGAAGTAGAGGCCCCAGGTTTCGCCATACGGTACACGGCATCAGGGCGGGGTACGTGGCGGTGGGTACCACATACACCAAACGGTACAGCAGCCCCCAAGCGTCTGCCACAGGAGCTGTGTGGTGCGTACCGTGGCTGCCCAGAGAGAGAGAGCGCGTGAACCTCCCTCTGTACCTCATCGCCCCCCAGGTGGAGGCGGCGACAGCCGTTGAGGTTGTTCAGGGGAAGAGGCAACTGCTGCCCTGTGCTCGCGCAATTGAGTCATGCAATGTGGCATCATAAGGCATCGAGCGTGGCATAGCCTCGTGCCACCACAAATGGACAATGGAAGAGCCAGACGTCCAGCCCTTCGCTGTTAACATCATCGGCGTTCAGAAGGGAAGAAGTTGGCGGCAGAAGTTCTCTTGTAACGGGAGTACTTAATCACACACACACTCACGCACACGCATGAACATACGCACACACACATAAACACACGCATACATAAACACACACACACATAAACACACTCACACACACACATGCACATTCACACTCACGCACACGCATGAACACACGCATACACACAGTCACACACACGCATACACACACATAAACACACGCATACACACACATAAACACACGCATACACACACTCGCACACACATAAACACACGCACACACACATACACATAAACACACGCATACACACACTCACACACATAAACACACGCACACATAAACACACGCACATGCACACGCACACATAAACACACTCACTCAAAAACACAATTAGACACACACACATAAACACACGCACTCACACACATAAACACACGCATACACACAATCACACACATAAACACACGCATACACACACTCACACACATAAACACACGCATACATAAATACACTCACATAAAAACACACGCACATTCACACTCACGCACACAGACTCACACACAGAAACACACGCATACACACACATAAACACACGCACACACATACATAAACACACGCCCTCACACACACAAACACACGTATATACACACATAAACACACGCACACACATACATAAACACACGCCCTCACACACACAAACACACGTATATACACACATAAACACACGCACACACACTATCACAAGGCTCCTTGCCAGACTACCGTCTCCATGGCTGGAGGCTCTAAGCGTCACCAACGGTGTAATGACATAGTATGTCCTGCTGTAACAGAGGAAATTACATTGTGGATTTTTGCGTGTGCACGAGGGCTTGTCCCCGCCATCACGTGATCACCACGTGTGCACGAGGGCATGTCCCCGCCATTACGTGATCACCACGTGTCACGAGGGCATGTCCCCGCCATCACGTGATCACCACGCCCAGGACCAGGTCAGATGTGCTGACCTGGTGACCGAGGGATGCGAGCGACACCTCGGGGCAGGGAGTCTGTCCCGAGAGCTCGCTCCGCCAAGAGGAGTGTGCGTCAATGGGTGAGAGTGTGTCATTGCTTCTGCATGTGTATTGCATCTGCTTATTGCATGAACACACAAACGCATTTGAATCAGTCTCAGTGAAGAGGGAACCCAGTGAGCCAGTCTTTTCTCTCCCCTTTATTAAGAGAGAGATAACAAGAGAACCAGTGCACGAACAGGAAGCCAGATACAGAGTATCTTCTTTGTAACAACAGATAGGGACTTATTTCGCAGCAACGCCTCTTATGTAAGTATCTTTCTCTTACACTTAGTTTTACTTCTGGAATATTGAAATACCTAATTAATTCTCGTGTTTCAATAATTATGTGAAATTAAAGTCACAGGAGCGAGTGAGTTGCCAATGAACGCGAGTGGAGAGAGTAACGAACCACATGCGAGAACCAATCAGAGAGTGAGTTACTTTTGACGTAAGAGCGAGTGCATGTGAGAACCAATCAGGGAGTGAGTCACTTATGACGTAAGAGTGAATGCATGCGAGAACCAATCAGAAAGTGACTTTCTTATGACGTAAGAGCGAATGCATGCGAGACCCCGCTTGAACGATTTTTCATTGGTTTTCGCGAGAGCTTTTTCATCTCCTTTCTTACGAAAGCAGGAGTGGATTTGTGTGTACTTTAACATTCCACATCAGTGTAATTGATGCTCTGCTTGACATACACACAAGATCACGTAACATAAAGATCACATAACTTAAAGATAACATACACATAAGATCACATAACATAAAGATAACATACACATAAGATCATACACGTAAGACCATTACAAAATTACTTTCAGATAAAAATATCTCATTTACAAATAGGAAAGTAACAGTATTGGAAATTATTATTTTCTAGATAATCAAATTACTGTAATGTGTGATTAGTTTACAATATTTAGTGTGTAATTCTTGATTTCCACTTTTCCTGTTATGTCTAGCTGTGGTTTTGAGGTGAATTACATGTTGTGTTCAATGGGAATGAGTAGAAACGACATCTGACAAACAGACAGAGGATGACCTTGACCATCTGGTGAGGGAGGTTTTCCTTGGTTGTTTTTGTCTCCCGTCTTCTTCGCGACAGTTATTCTTCTCGATCTGGGTTGCTGTTCCTCTTGATGTACATATATATATAATATATATATATATATATATATATATATATATATATATATATATATATATATATATATATATATATATATACATATAAATATATATATACATATATATATATATATATATATATATATATATATATATATATATATATACATATATATATATACATATATATATATATATATATATATATATATATATATATATATATATATACATATACATATATATATATATATATATATATATATATATATATATATATATATGTATATATATACATATATATATATATATATATATATATATATATATATATATATATATGGTATTGTAGTACTGGAAATATTTAAGTAAATATATATATATATATATATATATATATATATATATATATATATATATATATATATATATATATATATATATATATATATATATATATATATATATATATATATATATATATATATATATATATATATATATATATATATATATATATATATATATATATATATATTGTATATATATACATATATATATATATATATATATATATATATATATATATATATTTACTTAAAATATTTCCAGTACTACAGTACTCATCATCAGTGACTGTAATATAATGATAAAGCTTGTTAAAAATAATAAGACAGTAAAAAAATAAACCTAAGATTAATACAAATGCATAAAAAATGCACGTAAAACTTATTATGAAGAAAGGAAATGGATAGAGTGTGACTGCATTATTTTAATATTTCGAGATTGGCTAATGAGCTATATCAATTATGTTCAGATTTCAATTTCCATATCCATAGGCTTTCCAAAATACAGGCTTCTGAATCAGAGGTGGCAGAGTCAAGGATAGAAAAATTGAAAGTTGAAAACACTCGTTCACTAAATCTAATTGATATCGACATTGCCAACAGCATCATTAATGACATTAGTATCAATAATAATGTAACTGATATCGACACTGCCATTCTTATCTTCATCTTTACTGCCATTCTTCCTATTCCTTGCTTTCATCATTGTTCTATTTCTATTACTATTGATATCACTATCATTTCATCGTTATCAGTACCACATTTATTATTAATATCATCATTATCGTTGTTATTATTATCAATCTTTATTAGAATTCTCCTTTTAGCAAGCAAATCCTGGATGAGCGAAGAGGCATGGCGATTGCCCCTCCTCGTCCCCCAAGACCTGGGGGGAGCCTGGAGTTCTTTTGCTCTGCCTCCGCCTCTCCCGGCCAGTCCAGCCACGGCTTCGGTGAGTGAAGAGCCTCTTGCGTTAGCGCCGAAGGAAAGGCAGCACTCGGGTGGTGGAAGGTCATCTGTATGGAGAGCGAAGGAAATCTCTTCTAAGGACTTCAATTAGGTATGAATATGCACATATATAAACGAATATTTATGTTTATACATAAATGTGAATGTTTATGCATAAATAGGAATGTCTATGCATAAATAGGAATGTTCATGCATAAAAATGTATACATGTATTTTCATGTATTCATAGATATGTACGTGTCTGTGTGTGGATGGGTTGGTATGTGGGTGGGATGGAGTGCGGGTTGTTAAATCTTCTGTATCATTTTTGACATTACAATCATTTACTTTTTTTTTTATTATTTATTCTTTATAGATATATTATTTTTATTT
>BOPN01011882.1:12500-13944 GCA_017312705.2 Penaeus japonicus | reverse complement strand
ACGAAAACAAAAGCGAGTACGAATTAGAATACGAAAACGAAGACGAATTCAAAACGAAGACGAAGACAAGGGCGAAGATAAAGACGAAGGCGAAGACGAAGACAAAGATGAAGACAAATGCGAAGGCGAAGACAACAATTAAAGTTCAGTAATAATATTGATAGTCGTAATGTTGATGATAACCACAATGACAGTAATAAAGACAAAAGTATGGATAGTGATAATGATATCAATTATGATTACAATAATAACAATTATAAGGATGATGAAGATGATGATAATGACAATGAAAATGAGAAGACGATGGAGAGGAAGGAGAAGATGATGATGAGCAACAACAACAATAATGATAGTTCTAATGATGATAATAACAAAAATGATAAAAACAAAAATGATAATGATGATAATAATAACAGTAATGATGATAATAATGATAAGTATAATTATAACAGTAATGATGATAATGATAATAGTAATTACAATGATGATGATAATGCTAACAATAACTGAAATAGCAATAATGACAATAGCAATAATAATAATCAGAATGATAAAGGTAATGATAATAATAATGATAATAATACTAGCGATGATGATTATGATAATGATAACAGTGATAATGTTAGTGATAACAATAATCATAACGATTGCAATTGTATTGATAATAATAACAATAGTGATGCCGATATTGATTATGAAATCAATGATAACAATATCAATCAAATATGAAAATAATGATGATGATAATAACGATAATAGATAAAATAATGATAGCAATAGTAATACTGATGATAATAACAGTAATAACGAAAATAACAATAAATAATGAGAACAATAATAATGAACCTGATACAAAATTATGGTATTAATAATGATGATAATGATTACAAAGATAACGATGACAATAATGCTAATGATATTATAGAAGATAATAATGATAATCAAAATATAATGATAATAATGATAACAATGATAAAAAATCATGATAATTATAATGATAACAATAATAACAACAATAATGATAACATTAATGATGATGATGATAAGAAAAATATTGATAATAGTAATGAAAATGATAATATGCTAATAATGTTATGATGATAATAATGATCATATTGATCATAATAATAATAATAATAATAATAATAATAATAATAATAATAATAATAATAATGATAATAACAATAATAATAAAAACAATGATAAGGATAATAATAATAACAACAATAATAATCATAATAACAACAATGTTAAAACAATAATGATACCAATAGCATTAATGATGCGAGGACAGAGACATATGCAGCTCAGTTATAAAACAGATAAGAGGAAGGTGAAGGAAAGTGAAAACGTATTTGGAACTGAAAGCGGATTTGAATATAAATGATGTAAAGCATTCAGAGCTGAACAATGTAAAATTTGAAATACGAATTATGGTCGCAAT
>BOPN01011881.1:7500-10000 GCA_017312705.2 Penaeus japonicus | reverse complement strand
AGATTGAGAGGGAGAGGGAGAGAGAGGGAAGGAGATAAAAGAGACAGACAGATAGAAATAGAGATCGATATATAGAGAAAGAGAGAGGAAAGGAGAAAAAAAAATAGAAAGATAGATAGATAAAAATAGCGATAGATGACTAAAAACGAAAAGAGAGAAGAAAAGGAGAACCATAAAAAAAAACACGAATACAAGAAAATGCAACAAAACAAATAAAAAACACAAAGACAAAACAAAATGAAAGCAAAAAAAGGAAAAAGAAAAGAAAAGAAAAAAAAAGTGAAGGCTGACACAAGGTCAATGGCCCCAAAAACTCGATTACTCGTCAATGACGTCATCGCGCAAAAATATTTTGAACATCCTGAAGTCAGACATATGGCTTCTTCACGAAGTTAGTGGGTAATCTTTCTTTTCTTTTTTTTCTTCCAGAAAATTAATCCCATTATCCATAGATTCTTCTCCTTCTTTTTCTTTTTCTTCAAATTCTAGACTTACATCAAGAGAGAGATGAGTATGGAAAACCATGAATATTTATATCGTACTGTATTGTAAAGGATACAAGAGGAAAATCATATTCAAATGTCAAGCATATGATGAATGGTGATGAAGGCTATGTGTCCGTGTGTATTTTTCGTGTGTGGAAATAATGTGTAGGGAGGAAGTGAGTGTTTGGGAGGGAAGGAGGGAGAGAGGGAGGGAGAGAGGGAAGAAGGAAGGAGGAAGGAAGGAGGGAGGGAAGGAGGAAAAAGAGAGAGAGAGAGGGAGGGAGAGAGGAAGGGAGGGAGGGAGGGAAGGAGGAAGAGAGGAAGGGAGGGAAAGAGGGAGAGAGGGAAGGAAGGAGAGAGGGAGGAAAGGAAAGAGGAAGGGTGGGAGGGAAGGAAAGAGGAAGGGAGGGAAGGAAAGAGGGAGAGAGGGAGGGAGGGAAAGAAAGAGAGAGAGAGAGAGCAAATCCCGTAATTATGTTAAAGCAGACTACATATTAGAATGGCAGTTACCACAATCCCCAATCCATAAACGAAACGAGCAGCTACCTGGAATTATGGGATAAACCTCTTGTTAGGCTTTTAGATGTTAAAGTTATGAGAGCATAGTAAGTACCTTTCCCTTTTTCTTTCTCTGGCCCTCTCTCTCTCTCTCTCCTCTCTTTCTTTCTCTCTCTCTCTCTATCTCTCTTTCTCTATCTCTCTTTATCTCTCTCTCTATCTCTCCCTCTCTCTATTTCTATCTCTATCTATCTCTCTATATATCTCTCTCTCTCTCTGTCCCTCTATCTCTCTCTCTCTCTATCTATCTATATATATATATCTGTCCCTCTCTCTCTATCTCTCTCTCTCTCTCTCTCTCTCTATCTCTCTCTTTCCCTCTCTCACTCTCTCTCCCCTTTTTCCCTCTTTCTCAATTCTTTGAGGATCAACCGAAGCTCTCAGGAGAACACACGTACAGGTTCCACCCTGTCAGGACACGTTTTCTATGGCTAATGGGGTACTTGGCTGAATCTCACTGAATCCCATCCACTTTACCCACGAAAATAAAATGTTCCTTTATATCCCGTTCAACAAGGTCAGCACTCCGTCCACATCCTCCAAAAGATTATGTAAGTCATTGCTTCAGAGGAGTAGAGTTGCGTGTGTTCTATTGTGTGACTGTGTGTGTGAGTGTGTATAGATAGTCGTGTGGTATTGTGTGGTGTATGTAGAGATATAGAGAATGGTGAGAGAGAGATTATGTATGTGTGAGAGAGAGAGAGAGAGAGATATTATGTGTGTGTGTGAGAGAGAGAGAGAGAGATATTATGGGTGTGAGAGAGAGAGAGAGAGAGAGATTATGTGTGTGTGTGAGAGAGAGAAAGATTATTTGTGTGTGTGTGTGAGAGAGAGAGAGAGAGATTATGTGTGTGTGAGAGAGAGAGAGAGAGAGAGAAACAGAAAGAGAGAGAGAGGGAAAATAATAATATATATATATGAACAATACCTTAAAAGTTTAACTTGACATTTTGATACACTTGAAGAACACAACATGGAAATGAAACTCGTAAATAAATAAATAGTAAGTACAGAAAAAAAAAAAAAAAAAAGGAAAAAAAAAACATATCGCAAGGTTACGCTTTTATAATGAGAAACCCGACTCAGCAACAACTCATGAATCAAATGGAATCCTCTCGTGTTGCGGGAACGGCCTAAGGACGCAAAAATGAGGATCCCTTTCACTCCCATGAACACTAAATGAAAGATCCTGGACACTGGAAAATGGTAGCGGGGAAAGATCCAGAATCTTACGTGGATGATTCTTACATGTACCTCGAGCAGAAAGATATCGGTGAAGACCTCGCGACTTTTCCTGGTATTACTAAACACACACGAGATAAAAAATAATAAAACGGAAATGAATTCGTAAGACTGTGCTTAAGGCACTAAGGTAAAAGGCAAAACAATATAACGTTGAAATGATAAAAACACAAAAAATCAAAGTTAATATGAAAAGAAATACCTTAAGCGACGCT